>OY735203.1:6845263-6855263 GCA_963457665.1 Thysanoteuthis rhombus
AATAGTGCACATGATTGGCGTGTTAAGGACGAGTCAAAGGAGAGGCGCCCGGTGTTTCTTACTTATGGAGGTATATTATGAAATAGAAGGAAGATAATCGTCTAGTTCCATTATTCTGTATGATATATGCTAAACTGGATTTCAGTATTCCATAAAACGGCAACGAAAACACAGCTAATGGTTTTTCTCCGTGAATTAACTGCAGTGATCAGCAAATTCGTTGAGTTCAGCTACTTTCCCGCGTGATCGGACTCCGCATACGGGTTAATTGTGAATAGACATGGACGATGACATTCGTACAAAATAGTTTTATTGCCTGGTAGCTGCATTTGCGTAAGTAGGGGAAAGAGAAAGTGTCACCGTGCAAAGGAATGGATGACATTTATTGCTAAAAGGAGATTCCAGAGAAATAGGATTCCGTTTCGATGAAACCCCATCCCAGTGACCAATTGGTTCCAATCTGCGCGGATTCTACGCTTTAATGGTCTGAATGGGTGAATTTTGATGAAAACAGGAAAATCGAAAGGAAAGTGAGACAGAAAAATAAAGGGAGGATTCAAAAGATATAGATTCATGTGTCTCACTGTAATAAACATTGACAAAAAAAACTGGAACAAACTAGTCAGCACTCAGAGAGTGCACTCTTTTATCAACGCCATTGCCACTAGAAACTAAATAAACATTAGCTCATACATTGTTACGATGCAGGAGAAATAAGTATGAAAGATACCTGGATCTGCTCCGAAATTCGATTATTATTCCTTGGACCATGGCTCACACTTCCACAAATTGTCGCTGAAATTTATCGTGAACTATTGAGAATGATAAGTGGGCAAACATGTCTGGATACATAAAAAATAAAAACGAAAAAAACAAAAACAAATCAATAATGGACACCCAACCATTTAGACGATTCTCATTCCATCACATACTCTTCAAGGAAATGTCTTTGAAATTTGTTGAGAACTTTCGGACTATTAGCTATGCTGCAGGGGAGGTAACAGTGAAAATAATACCTGGATCCAACTCAAAATTTAAACAATTATTTTAGCACATGGCCAGCTCATTCAAAAAATCTAATTAAAGTTCATTAATAAATTTTGGAGATATAGTGTATCCAATCTTGCCAGAATATGTACAAAATGATAAAGTTAGATGAGGAGATTTTGAAAAAAAATCCTTGTTATGTATATAATAATGTTCTCTGGGTGTTTTTTCTTTTCACTAATTTTGCTAATTAGTAGCAATGAAAAATTTCGCGGATATTTTTGATTTTCTATGAAATGATAAGTTCAATAATCTATAGTTTCAAATGGTAGGTAGGTTTTTCATTTGTCAGCAGAAGAAACAGTCAAGGTTTATGAAGAGACTAAAAAATTGGTGACAATGCCTATTATATAAGTGTGTATTGATTTAGTATGATTTGTTATTCGACCATCTATACTGCTAACAAACGCCAGCAGGTTTAATTGGCTGATCATTGTCATACGATGTGCGTTTGGGTCCTTTTTTTATTTATAGATTTTTTTTTATCAGACCATGAATAGCGAGAGATCCCAAAAGGATAAAATCCAGTGAAAATGACAGTTTTAACTTGCTGTTCATTGCTATACGATGTACCTCAAGGCATTTTTTTCATACCTCGGATATACAATTATCCCTTAATATTTGCTGTTTTTGTTTTGTTTTTTTCATTCGAAATTTCGATGATTTGCAGATAAATCTCATAGAAAATTCGCAGTGCAGTCTAAACAAAACGTAAAACGTTCAAAAATTTATAAATGCAGCGTGATGATATTTTTTGCTATCAATTTACTTTTGTAAACAATCTAAACTCAGTTTGTATACGGATTAAACACACGCGAACCGGTTAGTTGAATAGTATTTGAGACGTTAATCTTATCCAACTCTCTATGTTGTAAAAAATATCTTCTTATTTTTAGTAGATAAAGTATTATAAATCATTATTAACAATTCTTTCTATTTTTGTGTTATCATTTACCTTCATCTTAATATTTCAGCAAATTTTCTCAGACCAGACAATTAAAAAAAAGGCCACAAAACTATCAAGATAAATGTAAATGATTGCATAAAAGAAGAAAAAAACTCTTTCAGTGATCACAGTACAGTAATTTTATGAAATTTATGGTTTTTCTTAATTAATTGTATATTTTTAAATAACATCTACGTTTTATCTTTCAAAACGTATTGCAATGATAAAATGTTTTCTTTGAAAGTTTAATTTGTATTATGACAGCAAAAAAAATAGAATAAAGTCAGTCATAACAAAAAGAGAAAGTTGCATTCTCATAGGATTTTAAAGCAGATCGAGGCTGTTTTAACGTCTTTGACTGATATCGATTCTGCCATAATTAAGTTTCAAATTTCTTTCATCTTTACCGTATGATTTACAATTCGGGAATGGTAAACTGTTTGCATATTGTTTATTTCACGATTTTGTGAGTTGGAGGAACTGGAAGAGTTCAATGAAGATCAGCAAACATTCTTCGCAGATTCTCGTGTTCCTGGCCATCTGGTGCCAATAACCCTGAGAATATCAAGGAATAACTTGGATATTTTCCATGTTTTAAAGACATTACTGTATTTGTTAACAGAAAGTCTGCATTGTTTGAAACGGCTGATATTCATCAGGAAAATCTCAACCCCGTCCATTGAAGTGTCCAGGGCTACCCTCAGCGAACAAAAAAAAAAACATACTACATTTTTAGAGTAGGTGTTATTCACTGGCTTTCATTGTATCTTCCTATTTCCTTTCCTTTCTTTTGAGCTTCATTCCTCTTATATTTCTTGGATTTTTCTTTCTCCTTTCCTTTCATTCATCTTTCTTTTCTCAATTGCAAGAATCGGCTTTTATGTAAAATGGTATCCAATCAGAACGGACCTCACAGCCTATGTATGAAAAAACTCTCTCAAATTGGGTTACTTAGTCGGCAGTGAAACGCCATTGAGTGACTTTGTGTACCGTGAGACCATTACGTTCGTCATTCTTCCAGTCTTGTTGGTCAGTTTAAAGTGGGACAACGCATCATACGGGTCTGTCACCCTCCCCACCAGTACAGTCCAGAGTTGGCTCCCTGTGACATCAGTCTTTTCGAAGGGATTCCAGCCCGTGGATGAAATGAACGCAGCGGGATAGCTGATACCATTCCTGAAAGAAGACATCGCAGACTGTTTTGAAAAGGGAAAGGGTGCTGTGATAAGTCCAATAGATCCCAAAGGAATTATTCTGAGGAGGATTAAGATACCATTGACTTAATTAGGCCCTTCCTTTGTTATGGAAAAGTTGACGGCAGGAAAATTGGAGAAGACTCGAAACCACTTAGCATATCTCAAAATTCATTTTATCTTCTAAAAAAAGACAACCACTTGTCCTGAGACCTAACTTACTTATATCAAAAACTTTTCCCTCCAATCATCATCATCATCATCATCATCATCAGTCTTTTAACGTCCGTCGTAGGGAATACACCTTCCCAAAAATTTGTCACACTTCTCTATCGTGGGCCTCGCGAAAATTTGTCAAGCTCGTCTCTCCATCCAGTACTCTGCTGGCCTCAGTTGCGCATGTGATTTCTGGGGATCCATGTCATGAGTAGTGATGTCCATCAGTTGTCTGCCATTCTTGTGACATGGCCAGCCCATCGCAATATGAGTTTTCAAATGGATTCTATGATGTCCTGATAACCCCTGTCTTCTCCCAGATGCATTGTGCTATCTTGTGTTCTCTCCATGTGAGATTAAGCAAAATTCTTTCATGTGCATATTGCATGGTTCTCAATTTGTGAATCAGTCTCTAGGTTCACAACATGGATCCCCCGAGATCCAATGCGAAACAGAGGCCGGCAGAATATGAGATGGTGAAACGAATGGGACAGGTCCAGAAAATATTGGCTCAGCGACGCCCACAATAGAGAGATGTGGCGAATCCTGTCGAAGGTCTATGTCCAAAGACGGACGATAAAAGACTGATGATGATGATGATGATGATGATGATGATGATGATGATGATGATGATGATGATGGTACTCAAATTCATCTTCCAAAACTCTGACTAGACCCAGGACAGGTGAGATGGACGTAAGCTTCTAATTAAAAAAACCGAGATGTACCTAGTAATCCCAAGTCTTTTCTCATTTCCATATTGTCAGCTTTTCCGCAAAAATCTGTCGGATATACATTCTTTCTTTTCGTATATTTATCAGATAAGTGGATACTTTCCGAACAGACCTCCCGTATTTGTCTATTTCTTCCTTCTTACCAATCGTCATCACCTTCCATCGTTTCCTGTTGGTTTGTTATCACCTTTCGTTTCATTTCCAGTATTTCACAATGCTTAGACTTCCACAAGAACCAGTGATAGACACGATGCAAAAAGAGAAAAAAAAACAAACAAAACAATAAAGAAATCAATTTGAAACGTTTGCTAAGGGCAGCATCCTTTTTTTCTTTCTTTTTTTTTACGTATGAATCAATAAGAAAAAACAGAGGATGGGAGGATGAATGCAACGTGTCTCGATCGGGAATCGATACAATCAATCGATCTTTTTGTCCAAGGACGAGTGAGCAGGCGTTTGGAAATGTATGCCAAGCGTGTCTCGCAGAAGAAATGCCCAGAACGTTCTCCGTGATCAAGTGGCAGACTGATCAGATAAGAGCCGATGTGTCATTGATTTGCCCTCTAAGTACGCAAAACCCTTGCAAGGAAGAACAAAAGAAAATCATGGGAAAAATGATAAATGTTCAATCGACCCCGAGGAAGAAAAAAAAAAAAAAAACATAGGAGAAATGATCGAGTAATGAATGAAAGTTATGGAAATAATAGAGTTATTTAAATTGGATCGAGAAATAGATTCGATCACATGCGCAGAAACTGGATAACTAAGAATCAACGGGAGAGAAACAATAAAAAAAAACACTGATGCTGTTGCTATGACTACTAATACGAATACTAGTATAGATGATGATAATAATGATAATAATAATAATAATACTGGGCAACCGGTGTAAAACTGTAAATTGCAGTATTACTGCGACCTATGAGTACTAGGAGAGGAGGGCTGGAGACTTGAGGAGACTTGCTGTCACTCAAACTCCAGCAGTTACCACCAGGCAACTGGTGTGAGATTGCAAATAATAATAATAATAATAATAATAATAATAATAATAATAATAATAATAATAATAATAATAATAATCTATATAAAGCCATATATACTAATTTGTTTGTTCAATTATGGACTTAGCTGTATGGTTGTATCTTAGTTTAGTCTGATTCCTATTTTCACCTCAAAGTTGTAAAACTGGTTCGTGTAAAATGATATAAACATAGCTTTAAAAAAGCTAGGAGTCTAAAAACATGAGGCTGTTAATGATATAACCATGAAGATTACGTCACAATCTCCCTGGACGTTAAGAAGTAAACTGAAAGAACCAAAGAGAGTTTAAGCGACCAAAAGAAATGTCTGATGTTGAGTTGGAAGATTTCTAAAAAAATCAACAAATAATGTGAAATAAATAAAAGCTTCAGGCTAACTAGTGCCTATCCATACCTAAATAACCCCTGAATTTTAACTGGCATATGATAATAATAATAATAATAATAATAATAATAATAATAATAATAGTAATAATAACAACAACAACAACAACAACAATAATGATGATGATGATGATGATGATGATGATGATGATGATGATGATGATGATGATGATGATGATAATAATAATGATAATCACCATCACCATTATAGTATCTTGACATTACCACAGAACTGAAAAAAATATGCAAATTGAAGGTGAGAGTTGGGCCAATAGTTGTTAGAGCACTAGGAACGATCCCGAAAGGCCTATCAGCAAGGCTGACAGGACTCAAAATCTGAGGGAAGATCGAGACGATACAGACATCGAAGCGACGGAAAATAGGCAGAATACAGGAAATAATGCGGTGTACAGGGGGGACTTGCTGTCGCTTTATTCCCATTGTAACCCCCGAGTAATTCTGGCATAAAAAACAAATGAGTGCAATAACAAGAAAACTGATGACAATGCACAAAACATTGAAAAACGGTGTCAACAGATTTTATCTTTAAAAAAGGGAGGTGTGAAAGAGACTTATTAGCATTGATAATAGCGTTGACTCTGCAATAAAGAGACAAGAGACGATAATATCAAAAAGAGTTACAAAATATACATTACAGCAGCCAGCCACAGCAATTTGTCAAGTTTATGATATCATCATCCAAACATTCGGGAAATAAAATGTGTAAACCTACCCCACTGATGGGGATTGTTGGTTGATTCTAATTGGGCGAGTTAGTTCTCTTGTTAGTAAGTACAGATGTAACTAAGATGACTTTTTATAATCAAGAAATATAAAACTTTGAATATGAGAGGAAAATGTATTTGAGCAAAAAGTAAAATTTTAGGAATATAGAGTGTCTGGTAGTACGAGTGGAATCGTATGTGATTGGGCCTCAAAGATGCATTGTAAGAAGGTGTAAGATATGAAGAAATGATGACGACATCAACGACTTATTTGTTATCAACGTCTCAACGTCATCAACGTCTGTTTTGTTATCTTGCAGGCTTTTTTTCCTCTGCCAAAATACAGCATGAATTTGTCACTCTCTTGCCAAAATGAAAGCTCACTACCCGGGCGAAAAAAAAAGGAAAGTTTTCCATTCAAATTTTTTTGTTCTTACGACACATATGACTCAAACTTAGAAGAATATTAGCCAAAGATTTTCAGCTCAAAATGCCCTTCATTGCCTTCCACAACAACAGTCTTCGACGAAGATAGTGACGTATTTCAACAGAA
This sequence comes from Thysanoteuthis rhombus, assembly GCA_963457665.1. Classification (NCBI taxonomy): domain Eukaryota; kingdom Metazoa; phylum Mollusca; class Cephalopoda; order Oegopsida; family Thysanoteuthidae; genus Thysanoteuthis; species Thysanoteuthis major. The sequence continues at coordinate 6,852,102 of OY735203.1, forward strand.
GATTACGCCTTGTCTCGGTGAACAATTCGTACGCAACTGGTTTCAGGACTATGAAGACGACTTCACTGTGTTGCCTAAGTCACCAAGTCTTGATCTTAACATCCCTGAATATCTATTGGATGTGTCGGATCAGAGATTCCACTCTATAGAACATACACCATGTAACTTGCAGTAGTTATATGTTTCACTGGCACCGTAAGAGTTCTTGTTGCGTTTACGGTTGATCCAATGAGTGTTTTTTTTGCGGCTCTGACTTTTATTTGGTTGGTGGTCATATTTGTTTCATCAGAGTATACCCTCACATATTAAAATTAACTGAAATCTCACGCCCAATTATGTGTGGACATATGCGTGTGCTTATGTTGGAATGAATGATTGCTTTTGGGAAACGATGTATTTTGCACATTTGTATGTAACAGTGCACACAATGTCGGTAGCTCTAATATTTTTTTCATGCAAGAAAAATATGCTGTCTAAATGCACTCGTAGATACATACGCACAATAACTGTTCCGCCCTTCTCTTTCGTACGCACAAGGGTTTTTAGTGTCACCTACATCAAAGCATTTTCAAATACCAAGAAATGAAAAATTATGAAATAATCAAATAAAATAACATAACATCAGGGATCAACAATGGAAACAGATATCGCATACAGAACTTATCACACATGTTTCCAGCTAGTTGAGGAGGGCGTTGGATCATTCGGTTTCTTTCATATGCGAGCAGAATTGTTTGCCGAGGGCTTGCAAAATGGCTCTGGGGGAAGACAGGACGGAGGGTTGGTACATATTTCAAAAGTTGAGCTCTATTCCAAGTCTCCCTTGGAGGCGACAAGAAAATGACCCTGGAACACACACAGAGATACACGCACACACACACACACATATATATGTGTGTGTGTGTGAGTGTGTATATATATGTATGTATGTATGCATGCATGTATATATATATGCATATATATGTGTGTGTGTGTGTGTATATATGTATGTATGTTTGCATGTATATATATATGCATATATACATATACATATATATATATATATATATATATATATATATGCAAATATACCATGTATATGTATATATGTACATATATTTGTTGTAGTGTTATATGTATGTATTTATGTATATATTTGCGTATATGAATGATCTGTATATATACATGTTGTAGTGTTATATATATATGTGTGTGTGTTTGCGTATCTGTTTGCCGGTGTTTGAGTTTTGTGTGCGTATGTGAGGGTGACAAACAAGAGAGAGAGAGAGAGAGAGAGAGAGAAATGAGAAAGAAAGATTAATCGATTAAAGCCGATATACGTAGGTTATTCATACATGCTCACAAATATACATACATATAGAAGAAACAGGCTAGGAAGAGAGAAAGAGAGAACGAAAACACGAGAGAAAGGAAAAATATAAAGAAAGAAAGATTGAAATGAAAGACAGGAATTAACAAAGAAGGAAATGATAGACAAGGAAGAAGTAGCACACTTCAAAGAAAAAAAAGGAAAATGTAAAGAAATTAATTACATGAAAGATGAAAGTAAAAATAAAAGTAACTGACGTGAAAAAAAGAGAGAAAGGCACGAAAGAAAGAAAGAAGAAAAAAAAAACTGACACCAAAAGAAAGAAATAAACAAATGACATGAAAGAACGGAAGATTGAGAGAAATGATACGTCAGATGAAAACGGAGAAAGAACCAAGAAAGAGACCGAGGTAATACAAAAACCTGTAAAGAATACTATATAAACTGTAAACATGTCTTCAGAGAATGAAAGTTGAGTGAACCCAGAGCCAGGAAAATATAAATGAAATAAATGGAAAAACAATGAATTTCTGAAAATAACGTTCAAACGAAGAAATCTCAAGCAAATTGTTTCTTTTGAATAGATATACAAATGCCTGTACTTCGGCAAAAACTTCTCTATTCCTTGGCCCAGGCCTCACATAATTTCTTATTAGATTTGTTTTAATGTTTCTTAGTTCTTCCATCTCTCTTCAAAAATGAAAATTAAGCTTCTTATAAGTAATGGAAACTCATCTGCAACTATCGAAAGAGCTAATATATGATTTATCGTTTTTTTTTTCTATGCATTCTTTTCTGTTATAGTGCCAAAGGCCTCAAGCAAAAGCCTTTTGATGTCAGCTGGATAGTTGGCTTTATTTGAAAATATTATTGAGGCTATAACAATATTTGTAATGTTATTCAGTAACAATGGTCAGCGGTGTCTATTCAGGAAGGAAGAATTACAATTCGAGCCAGAGCTTACCAAACTACTTCAAAAATCCTATATATCCACACCAGATATCTGTTCAACATTACCTCCAAACTATGTCAATTAGACTATTTGGAATAAAGAATATTCAAGGTATTACGTGATCGAATGAAATATTGTTAGCGGTCAGTTTTACCAAATTATAAGAGAACCGTATAATTTGACAATTCCTTTCTGGTTCTCATTATGGCTATCTCAACAACGCAAGCAAATCACTCAGCGGAAGTTAGAGAAAGGATATTAGAAAAAACGTCATTTTGGAAGCTAATAAATCTGTTTATCAAAAATGAAATTAAACTGCCTGAACAACTTTAATAGCCAGAACAATTTCGATAGCTAAGCTTAAAGGTAAATAGATAAATATATTGTGAATCTGTGTTGGAAAGTAAAGAAAGATATTTCCTTGAGGGACCCTTCTGACGATTCTGAAAGCGAAAGAAAATCATTTCGTGATTGTCTCTTTCATATAGGTGAATTTTGATTACTTGAAATAATATTCGGTCAGCGTTTTATTGAACGATAGGGAAGGGAAATCAGGGATTCATGACCGATCCGAGGGGTAAACGAATATAAGTCAAAGTTCATATTCATCCATATTACAAAAAGAGTCATATAATTCTTTAACTACAAGGGGAGCTCTATCGTTTATGATATCATAATTTCACGGATAGAAAAAGACATAACTATCTTGCATTTTCAACCATTTCACCTGGGACATTATTCTAAATTAAGAGGACATTGTTTTTTCTGGTTTGTCGGTTCTTTTTGCACACGTTTCATTTATTTTCACTTATATTTTAAATAGTATAAAGAACCAACGTGGTATTTCAATAGCCCAAAACCCAGCAGCGTCTCCTAGCATCATCAAAAGGTTGACGTTAGG
>OY735203.1:6860263-6885263 GCA_963457665.1 Thysanoteuthis rhombus
CTTTCTGATTGAATGCATCTCCTGCTGTGGGCAAAGATTTGCTGACTCATTATATCTGACCTTGAAGCTCGATCAACTTCGGTCAATAGGGTTCTAACGACCCTGCGTTCATAGTTGGACTTATTTTTGCTCATTGCACACTGAGTGAGCAGATGTGCTCTATGCTCATTGTGACTGTTCAGTCCCTGTCCATTTCAGAGGGATTATCACGTATACGCTTATATTTACATCCTACGAGAATGATCCATGTATACACACACACACACATACACACACACACACACACACACACACACACACATATATATATATATATATATATATACTCACTTAAATACAGCCACCTTTATCAGCGTGAGAATGAGTGTAATACGCTAGTATTAGTGAGACAATTGACTGGAAAATAGATTAATCCTCTCTCTCTCTTCCCTTTTTGTATGAGTAGCTGTATCTCTCTCTCTTCCTGTCTGTCTGTCTGTCTGTCTCTCTCTCTCTCTCTCTCTCTCTCACTCTCTCTCTCTAACCTTTCATAAAAACAACCAGAACGTATTTCTAAAAAAATCAACTCTTTTTTTTAACAATGTTTAGAAAAAGAATGAAGCGCGAGCAAAAAAGAGATGAATAAGTCAGACAGAGAGAGAAACAGAGGGGGGAATTGGATCGTTGTAGAATGCAAGAAAGGAGTGTGGACGAGAGAAAACGTTGAAGAAAAGCAGATAAATAATCCACCCTTTCTTTCTTTCCTCTCAATCTTCCATTCTTTCTTTGTGATCATAATATGATACATAAGCATCTGTGACGTATGATTCGGCTTGTTTCGTTATTTCTCGCCATTCATCTATTTTTCTCTCGTCTATTCTACTCTATCCTTCTTCTTTTTGCGCCATGAGGATGAACGTTCCAATTACTTAATGTGATCATAGCTCTTACCAACGTATTCGATAGCTTATTAATTAGTAGCTTCTACGGAAAAATATTTGGATGAACAAAACTCACTTAAAACATACTTCTCTAAATCAAGCGGACTTCTGCATACACATTATTGGTGGTTCTCCCTATGGATACCACTATGAACATGGCTTTCATCCAGAATCGTTGTCTTCCGACCGCCATAAGACTCAGCACCAGTTATCAACTTTTTACTGTCTTAGTTAACCCTATGTACCAATTTACCTCTAACATGATAATTGTTTGGCTGCAATATGGCTGGACGAAGTGGCTGTACAGCATTACCTATATTCTCATAAAAATTTAATTTTGACAAATGATTTTCTTGCGGATCATCAGTCTTTCAGCATCCGTCCTTGAATGTTGACTCTCCCTAAGATTTACCAGTCCTCTCTTTCGTGGATAATGTGACAAACTACCCATATTCAAAAAGTTTCTGAGTTTGTCTAGTTCGTCATGGCATCTTATTTTCTGCCAGCCACAGTTTCGCAAAGGATTTCTTGGAATCCATGTTTTGAGCTGTGATATGAAGCAGTTGTCTCGCATTCTTACTACATGGCCAACCCATTGCCATTTGAGTTCTTACTGAATTCTATGACTTCTCTTAGGTCAACGAACTTTTTCAAAACCCAAAATCAGAACTTGAAGAAAAGAACCAACAGGAAATAGAAGCGATCCCTTTTAAACTTTTCAAGCTTTTAAGTAATCCATTCCCGATTTATATTGATTCCGTTGGTTTTTGATTGTTGTTATCTAAAAGTAGGAATTTTTCGCGATTTTCTGTATCAACTCTGAAAACAATCTTAATATTCTATCCGATATGCTGGACGGGAAAGCAAAATATCATCGTTCACCAGATTTGATTCCTTCTGATAGAGATAATATTTATTCCAGGAACTCCAGTATGATGGTCAGTCGATAAAACTCTACCCTCAATGGCAAAAATTACTTACGCTGATGTTGGCCACTTGCTTTCCACACGACACAAGCAACGCCTTGCTACAGGGGGTCATTTGAACATTAAACTTAAATGATACATAAATATAAATACGCACGGGGTCTCTTTTTATATTTCATAACATTTATTACTGGGCTTTTCTAGAATGAACGTTTGTATCATAACTGTTCTGCTGCTAACGAAATTTGTATCAATTTGGGGGATGTCATGCTTGAATTTATAAATATGAAGGCATTCATCTATCTGAAGATCTGTGTGGTTATCTCTCACTAGTATTTCTACGAAATGACTCAAAAGGGTTTCTCATACAAAAGTCAACTCTTTTATAATCCACTATTGCCAGTTAAAAACGTAAGTTCATCATCACGTGGTTTGCAAAATTGTCACAGGTAAAAGGCTTTCTAGTGTCCGTTGTTAGACATAGATCTCTCCCAAGATATTACCAGACCTCTCTACCATGGGCGTCGTCGGAGCCAATATTTTCTCAATTTGTCTAGTTCGTCACACCATCATATTATTCTTACCGGTGACAGTTTTGCATATCTCTGGGGATTCACGCTATGAGTCGTTATGTTCGGCGGATGTCTAATATACTAGCAATATAACCGGCCTGTTAAGGAATAAATATTGAAATTATATTCTGTGGGTCACATTTTCGCATATGATCTCCAGGGATCAAAATTGTGAGTCGTGATGCCCAGTGGTTTTCTGACGTTCTTGCAATCTAACAAGTTTAGTTTAATGATAGGTTCTCTGGTATCAATGGCGCCTACCTTTTTCTCGTGTATACTGTGCTGTCTTGTGATCCCTCAGTGTGATGTTGATTATAATTCTCTCCTGAGAATGTTTCAGCTCCATGGGTAATTATCGGGAGAATGAATTGGTTGCACACTCCTGTGATTTTTTGTTCTTGAAGGTTTAGCATGCTCTACCGAAAGCTTGCCAACCTGAAGAGATTCTCCGTTTGATTGCTTCTTCTTTTGAGGATTACCGAGGGGAAATCATCGTGGCTTGCAATATTTTAGTCTGATAGTCCTAGATGGAGTAGTAGCTGCAGATGAGCGACTGTGGTATTGACGAGATTATTTGAAACCAGTCAAAAGAAAGATCCTCAAACATCGTCAACCACGTCCGATTGAGCGAAGAATTTGAAAGATAACTTTGGATAACGTCTGCTTAGTCATTTAATCGAAACTGTCAACATATTTTATCATCATGTTGTGCTAAGAGTGATCAATCAAAAAACTGGTAAAAACTGATTAGCAATTGATAAGTTACCGCATTGACCTTTTTGGTCGGCAGATTACTGAAAGAGGCTGAATTAAAAAAGAAATTTGAAAAAAAATTAAAACAAAAAAAAAACGAGCGTCAATTTTGCCAGACTTAAACTAAGGGACGTGTTTAGTATGAACTTTAATTGCAAATTGATCCCCAACCAAAACTGACCGAAGGAGGGAGAATAAAAAAAAGTCTCTTGCAGACGTAAAGGATACATGTTTAAAATATTGGCCTCCTATCTCCTTTGGTATGGTCTGTCCGCGTGATTTATATATATACAGTCAGGCAGCCAGACCTATTGACTTAAAAACTGAAGAAACTTATGCTGACGGTTTGAGTGACTTTATTAGTGGACTATTTCTAATTCCATGTAAGTAAACAATGACTTTCTCCTATGATTATTTCTCGGGATTTGGTTCTGTGATAGAAAAAACTAGGCAATAACTGGATTCAAGATGAATTGACTGACAATGAGGAAACGTTTGCTTAATGTTTTCTCATCTCTGCTTCCCTGTAACAAGAAAGGCTCAACACTTGTATATTCTAAAAAGAAGGGTTTTCAACCAATGTATCGTTCCGATGATCACCTATGATGCTGAAACACAGAATCTAAACAAAAGAGTGACCCTCGACTAGAACCATGCAGTGTGAATAGGAGAGAATAATGCTCAACATGACATGGAGAGTTCACAAGACAACACAGCATATCAAAGGGATTAAAAACAAATGTCGAATATAACATTAGAGAAATCAAATAGCAATAACCTAGCCATGTTGCTAGAATGCCAGACAACTGGTGCAAATGATGACTCACAGCTTGGATCTCTAGAGATCATATGCGAAAACGCGTCTGATAAAATATGAGATGGTACGCCTAGACGAATTCAGAAAGTACTGGCTCTGATAGGTCTGACTAATCTTGAGGAAAGTCAATGTCCAATGACAGATGTTGAACGGCTGCTGCTGCTGCTGCTGAAGATTATGTGCATATTTTGGTTAAAGATGTTCCTCTTGTGCACAATACAATGTTTACCTTTCCCTCGGCAAAATCGGGAATTCCCAGTATCCTCTGATTTAAATTCATCCATGACCCAGTAGACCGTCGAGTTACCATGCCGGTCCACTGTAGCAGAACTAAGAGGATTCGAGGTTACTTGATGCTGTTCCCTTCCCCAAGTAAAACGTGGCAAGTTGCAGAGGGTTTCACCTTTACAGTAACTGGGAGCAATCCCTTACCTGAACTACTGAGACATGTGAATTCAGTTTTAGCCAATAATATCATTGCAAAGGTAACACAAGATATCTTGCCTTAAATTTGAACTAAATTTGGTGACGCTATCCGTAAGGCAAACTTCGCAGTTCTATTTTAGGCAGGACAACCTTGTAATATTTAGACAACCATGAATTTCACACTTGTCGTACAAACGTATGTATCAGAATATGTCCATACATACATATATATGTATATGTATGTGCGTGTGTATGTGTGAGTCTATGTCTCTTCTTGTCAATTCATCTTCCTCTGTATATTTCAGTCCGATTAGCTAGCTAGCCGATGTACTTACGTATTTCTCTCAGGCGCTTCTAGTCGGTGTATGGCTTGAAACAAGGATCAGAGCAGCTAAGTCTTTCCTGCTGGGAAGTTTTGCATAAAACAGCCATCCCTCCCCTTTTTCAATAGATAGTACCTTTGCACATAGACGAAATCTGCAATGCTTACCTAGAGTAAAAGTCTAAATCTATCCATATTCATCGATCTGAGCACCAATTAACACGGAGAGTGAATAATTGTCAAATTAAAGAAAATTAGTTTCCTTTGAATCATTTCACTTGAGTTATCACCACTTTGAACTGGTCAAAAACGAATATTCAAACGATGTAACTAAAATATTAAGGCCCGAACTCTCACGTAATAGATTCCCTAGCTACCTATAATGTTCACATTTGTTTTTATCTTGCTCAATTACCTTATAAAACAATTTATATCAATTTTGGTCCATATTTTTTCTGCTTTTGCATTTCCTCCAATTTTGAGGTATTTTTGAGTGAGAATATCAAAAACTTTGGGAAAAGCCTGAGATCTAAAATGTCAATGTATTGACAGCTTGGGAAGGAGCTTTTTGAAAGAATAAATTCAGCATCATATTTTTTTGATTTTCAGAAAAGCACTTACAGTTTTGAAGAAATCGAGGTTAAAACTTTATAACCAAAAAATCTCATTCATGATATTACATTCATGTATTCTACATTATACAAAATATTTACATCATGTACGTATTGCATACGCTATCCACATTGTATATTTATTCGATACTTACACGATATGAACTAGTTTTGTAAAAAAAATATATATTTTACTACTGCCACTGTTCGCTGGCGTCTCAATGTATGTTATACCCAATATAAAAATGGCGCCAGGTATAAGATATCTTTCTCGAACGACTCACTATCATATACAGTTTAAAGGGGAATTGATTTCGCTATAAGATAATGCAAAAAGCACAAAATGTCTAATTTGATAAAATAAAGTGTGAGTTCCAAGCCCACCCCCTTAAATCCTGAACCATGTGAAATCCTACTGAAAAGTTGAAGGATTTTGAACAGTTCGTATAAATCAAATATTACTGTAACCATTGGCTCCATTCTTTCTGGAAAGCGATCTTTGTGAGATCACTGTATACATACCCAATCGAAAATAAGTTTCATAGTTGATACCTTTTTATTTCACTGTCAAATTTTCCAAATATCTATTCAGTACTTTGAACTGAGAAACGGGGTTTCTTAGCTTTCAGAAGAACATTATCCCTGGTAATTCGAAACTTTGATGATTCTCTTCAATTTTGGTTTCAGAATTGTTTAATACTTTCTGCATTTTTGAATGGCATTCTATCAAGTTCATTATCCCTTTGAATTAAACTAATTACGTATGTTAAGCCAATACTTAATTAGAACAGTTAATGAATGATATGTTATGCGAGCCAAATAAATTCATGTCAATCCATTGCTTAATAATTACCTTAATTATGTTAATAATTAAATGATTCCGTTCTATTTATGCATCATTCAACTGGACATGATTATAATAACGTTGAATTTAAAGGGTAAAATAGACGGAAAATCTGTAGATCTTTGCAATTTCGGATGCTTCTATTTTGAGAAAAAAGTCTGTGCGATGGTTCATTTTTCAAATTATAGAGATTCCTTTTTTCCCAAAAAAAAGTCAACAAAAATACCTAAGAGAGGCAACCGCATTGAACAAGTTCCTGGGTGTTATCTGATACATCTAGTCACCAAAAGTAGGGGGAAAAACGTTATATGCCATCACAAAAGGCTAAATTGATTGTTTGCTTTTACCATTATTTGCAAAAACCATCGAGATTTACGTGAGTAGCGAAAGTGTCATCCCCCATCAGAAGTGCGCATTATTTAGTAGCCATTCGACACGTCAGTCTACGCATGCGCGTGACCCGTTTATGCCATGTCCAGGAGTGAAGACTGTTATGTGTGTTAGATTTTTAAGTATATACTTCGTTTTTATCCGTGTTTGCATGTGTGAATATATATTCTCACACATACACACTCAGTAATATATATATATATATATATATATATATATATATATGAGTGTGTGTGTGTGTGTGTCATTGCAAATGGTCGCGTATTTGTCAGCATGACCGTCGTACATGAATGAGTGAATGTGTTTGTATTTATTCATCCTGTCCAAACCTGGCGTCGTTTCTTCGGACGTGTAAACATCATCTGTTAACGCTGCCAGCACTGTAGCAATCAGTGTCCGCTGAAGTGACTGACTGTATCAACCTGAATAGCAAGAGGCATTCTTCGCTGTGTAGGCTGAGGAGAGAAACAAAGTGGAAAGCTAATAAATTCATTATTAGAAGATGGCGTGTTCATTGCATTCCTTTCACTTTACTTGCCCCCCCTCCTCCACTGGCCACAGGGTTCTCGCACTTCAGAAATCAGGCAATCAGTCCTTCAGAAGGATATCACATCACATCATCCTCACGAAAGACGGGAATCTAACGTCCTCCAGCTTTCCAAGGTGACAGAACAACGCATTCGTGTGGTGTTTCGAAGTGTTAGCAAACACTGTCCGGTCTAGAGGGGTAAAGAGAGAGAGAAAGAAAGAAAGAGAGAGGGAGGGGACAAAGTAAGAGAGTGAGTGATAGATAGAGAGAGATTGGGCATAGAGAGACAGAGAGACATAATGGGGAAAGGATTCAAATATGTCCTTTTTCCCTACGGATGAATTAACAGCAGGTTGCCATTTTGTTACAATACACAGTGTTAGCCATCTCAGCATTCTCCGTCGGATGCGGGGCAAACAGTTTCTATTCACTCAATCGTCTTCCTCCCTCTTTGTCCTCGCTGTTTCTCTTCTGACGCCAATTTGGCTCCCTTATTAATCCAATCGTGCACTGCCATAGTCGTTGGCCATTTCATTTAGGAGGATAGGCGAGAAATTTACCTTCGTGTTATGCACAGTAATTATAGAATGGCGCCAAGCCGGGCAAAAGAAAACGCTTAACACACGAGTGAGTAGTTACACAATTGGTGAAAAGCAGGGACGTCAACCAATGTCCACCTGAACAATGTTTGATGCAATACAGAAAAATATTTTTGAGCGATAATTTCAATTCACAGATATTTGTTTAAAGAAACAGATAGAACAGCAATAGACAATGAATAAACAGTACAAGAATTTACGGTTATTTGGGTCTTTGCAGTGCCGGTGGCTGTTTAGCTCAATGGCAAGAGCAATGCTGCGTTGAAGCGGCTAATCTATCGGTCGTTGGTTCAATTCCAGCTACTAACCTATTTTCTTTGATTGTTCATTCTATTTACGTCGTCTTGACCAAATTAACCACGTGTAACAACGGGAGATCATATCAACATAATTGAGACTCTATTCATAATCATATATACATATCTCTACACTCAATTTAAAATCTTGAATTTCGCATAAGTATTCATTTTTATATCATTTTCCTTCCGTCTCAATGAACATAACCCAATGCATCTTTACTGATCACCTGTACCGAATCTTTTACTGCAAAATATGTATTAACTTAGGCAGGACGAGGAATTTACTGTCTCGGCCCATTACTGATAGAAATTCGCGAAAAAGAAACTGATTTTTCTCCCTGAAAATTTTTCGAATACTTCAACAGTTCCCCAATAGTACAGGTGTGAATAATTCCAAGAATAACTTGGAGAATTTGATATCTTCTACATTCTCAGGGTAATTCTGGGAGTTATCAGCTACCATATGGAGAAGAATTTTGTGAAAGAAAAAAGAATATAATATTACTCCTTACTGATAAGCTTAAACTCTACTTAGTTTCCAAACACATTCATATCATTTGAATTGAAACATATTCCTACGTTGAACAAATGCTTTTAATGTAATTTTTACATGGAGAGTGATGACCATGGAGACGTTTACACAACAACAACAACAACAACAACAACAACAATAATAATAATAATGATAATATTAATAATAATAATGATGATGATGATGATGATGATAATAATAATAATCGTATCATACATTAATAATAATTTCTTGTCAATGTGAATATAAGTACTACACCTTGCATACGTCATTTTATGTAAATGTATATCAATTAAACGTATATGTTGACGTTTATTCATGAAAGTGCTGTATTTGTATATGTAAAACCTCTATTCCTTTCTTTTTTTAACATAAGATTGTCATAATTTCCAATGTTGCCAGCCTTATATCTCTGGTTGGGGCCCGGTCGGTGACTCATATAAGATGAAATCAAAGCCAGCGACATAATAATAAGCCCATTTAACGCAATTCGAACTAATTTCAATTTTTTCTTCATTTATGAACTCACTTACATCACTATTCATACACATACTACGCAAAACATTGATATTCTAATCAATTATACATCCACAGTAGAAGATCAATCGTGAAAATCCAAGCAAAACTATACCCACCATCAACCCTAATTCCCCAAAGATGACATAATCACATTATTTAATGGTCAACTCCAAACACGACACCAATTTCACAGTGAAAAAATACCATTACATCATACGCCCCTACCAGAACTCAATTAATCACCGACCAAACCCAATTCCCATGTACACGAGACGGAGAACACTGATGAAGAATTGATGAAAAATCAGGGTAAACAACCCAATAAAAACATCGTATATAAAAGCGAGAAGGAAAAACTGTCACGTAATTAAAGACAACTGATCGTCATCACTACTCAAAACATGGATCCTCAGAGATCACATAAGAAACCGAGGCCGACAGAACACAATATGGAGAGATGAACTAAACAGATTCAGGAAATACTGGCTCTGTAACGCCCATGACAGAGAATTACAGTGTAAGTATCATAAACTTGATTAAAAGAGAACTATTTTTAAATTTTTCACTCAAAAAAAATTGTCAGGTTATTCATCTTTTATCTATCTATCTATCTATCTATCTATATATATATATATATATATATATATATATATATATATATATATATCAGTTGGTCAACATGGCTAGGGGCCATAAGTTTCCCTCTCGATTTTTACCCCAATAAATGAAAAAAAAAAATTTCTTCGGTTTTGACCGCAATCTCGTTCAATTTTGATACTTGAAAGTGACAATAAGGTACTCCTTTGATTTCTTTCCCTAAAATAGAAATAAACATCTAGTTTAACTCTTCGAAGTGAAAACTAAGTCTCTACAATTCGATCCCTGGAGACGAATCGAAGATTTCATCTCGATTTTGAGAGAAAAATCTTCCCAGCAACTTTGACAAATAAAAGTAAGAAACAATGCCCCTTCATATCAAACCATGAATTTGAAATCTTTCCTCTATCGTATCCTGAAAATGAAAGGAAAAAAATAAGAAAGTAAGTCGTTCTCTCATGTGAATAGCCCCCATCTCAACCTTTGAATTAAAAAAAAGCATATAGGGGATAGGGTTCGAAAAGTGAATTGCAAAAAAAATTTTCCACGATCAAGTCTGTAGCCATAAAAAATTTCATCGGCTTACGTCAAGTTGTTTTTGTGATAGGCAAGTATATTCATGCAGACAGATGGACCGACAGACGGAGTTTTGAGCGAATTGTGATAAGATTACAAAATGATCATTATTTGAGATTCCATTGTAAAATTGCCAAAAATAAATTTTCAATAATGAATGATTAAAAATGAGAATTCAAGCGTCATCAGAAAAAGTTCGTAATGTAATTTGATCATTACTGATGACTGACATGAATATCCACTTAATGGATTCAGATTGTTATGTTATCGAACAATATTTGAATTATATATTATTTTTGAGTATCTACTGCAATCGTGTCCGGTCTTTTCGTTCAATGACTCATCACCAACACCGTCAGCCAACAGCAGTTTCGACGTAGCCAACCTTTTTGATGAAGTAATGTTTTGCCGACTCGACTCGTCACCGACTGCCGTTTCGTTGAATACTTTTTTATAGCGCTATTTTGAGGTTAAAAACAAAGGAAAATGCAGTGGGGTTTCTGAAAAATAATTTTATTTTACATCTTAAATAACAACATTGAACTGACAAGCAGAATGATACAACACACATCCATATGAATGAATGTTGGCGAAAATAAAGAGAGACAATTCAGCAGACATAGACACCCTATTTTAAAAAGTAATTAAAATTGAAAAAAAGTTTTGCTAGAAAGAAATAGTCCAACTTCATTTCAGAAGGAACGAAAAACTAATTTCATTAATTATTATGTAGAATATTGCATTGTTTCGAAGTGTTTCTTTTATTCACTTTGTTCAGCGACATCATTCAACATACATACACCGCAGTTAGATAATATGGAAGTTGGCAAATAAAACTTTTATATGAAAGTCTATTTCTGCTCAGGTGACAGTTTTCCGTGGAAAAGATTATTTTTTTTATCAGTTCTATTAGTTATATAAACACAGATTAATCACGCTTATTTGTAAAGCTGGTTTTTATATTTTTGTCACGAGCAACAACAAATAGCTTCCTCTAAAGATATGTCTCTCTCTTCAACGGAAATATTAAGCTGTTACGTCAAGAAAAATTGATTAGAAGAAAACTAGTTAATTTGATGAATATTTGAGTGTGTTCAAAGAAAAAACTTAAATATATTGAGAATTACGCTTGTCATAGCAGAAGTGTATGCAGTATTTCACTTCAAAACGCAGATGTGTTACACCTAAATTTCGGTTATTTTGGATGCATATCTAGATGTTAGATATTGATATTGATTTTAAGTGTTGGATGCAAATTTAGAGTTTTTAAAAGAGGTTAAAATATTTTAAGATTATTTTGGCAAAATCTTGATACATTTTGGATTAATTGGGTCCATTTTGGCTTGACGATCCCCCAAGTAATAATAATAATAATAATAATAATAATAATAATAATAATAATAATAAAAAAATATGTGCAAGCAAAGAGCAAAGACAACATAAAGAGTTATTATTATCTCTCTACCTCGAACTGTCATAATTTACAAGAATGCTAGGTTTACATCTCTCTTAGAGACCGGCTGGTGATCATTATCATCATCATCATCATCATCATCATCATCATCATCATCATCATCAACAACCAAAACAACAAGAACAACAACCTAATAATAATAATAATAATAATAATAATAATAATAATAATAATAATAATAATAATAATAATATTAAAACTGAGGAAAGGGCTATAAAAGACTGCAACGCTAATGGTTAACAGTGACCTAACAAAGGAAGGGAACTGAAAGCGGAAATGTGAACCACAGCACTGGCATGATAGGCGAAGGAGAGAAGAGATGTTGGCTGAAGACCTGAGGAGACTTATTATCACTCAGCCTTCAGCAATGACCACTGGGCAACCGGTGTGAAACTGTAAACTGCAGTATTACTGTGGCCAATGAGAACTAAGAGAGAAGGGCTGGAGACTTGAAGAGACTTGCTGTCACTCAAACTCCAGCGGTTACCACCAGGCAACTGGTGTGAGATTGCAAATAATAATAATAATAATAATAATAATAATAATAACAATAATAATAATAATGATAATCACCCAAACGGTAGTGGAGGTGTGAATCACAACGTTGGTGTGATAGGTGAGGGCGAGAGGAGATGTGGGCTGAAGACCTGAGGAGACTTACTGTCACGTAGCTTTCAACGATGATAATCGGCCAATTGGCGTGTAACAGTAAACAACAGTATTGCTGTGGACTATGAGAATGTGGAGAGGAGGGCTGGAGACTTGAGGAGGTTGTTTTTGGATGGTGCTTATTGGTGTACTCATGGACATCTCCAAGGCTGTAGCTCCAAAAATGAGCCCATCAGCGTGTGTTATTCGACTACCAGTTGAGATTGGATGAGAGTAAAAAAAATGAATCTAAGATGATAAATCAAATTGAAGATATAATAATTATCTAGAACTCGCCGGAATACAGATTTTTGAACAAGTGGACTATGACTCCCAGGATTACTAACAAGCATAGGACCGTTCCGAAGAGCCTAAGGGGGAGGTTGGAATAATTGGAATCCAGATCGATTGAAACCATCCTGATGACAGCATTATTACAATTGCTATAATAGAGAAGAGTGTGCTGGAGAATTGTAGACACATGGTTTCCGTTGAAAGCTGCTAATCACTATTGATGTGAAATATCAATGGGCATATATCGAATCAACTTAGTCCTATAAATGGTCTGCTTCACCAACCAGCCAAGTAGGCTACAGATACTTCTATCTTTGTTCGACAGTGTGTATATATATATATATATATATATATATATATGTGTGTGTGTGTGTGTGTGTCCGGGCGCTCCTGGTCATATTTTTGTGGTTACAACCTTGAAAATTTGTATGAGTAAACTACTAGGCACCGTCTGGGACCATTTTATTTTGTGTTTTTAAATAGTGTCATTTGGGGTCTCTATAATCATTTCGAACCAACAATGCCTAAATCTTATGCTGGTATTTTCGAAGATAATTTTTGATACATTTTTTTTTTCTTTTTTTCAGTTCTGTTACACGCACTGGCTATGTTGAATCATAAGGAATTATGAAAGGTACTGATATATATATATATATATATATATATATATATATATATATATATATATATATATTGGATTAATTGTTCAATTCTTTTTCGATCAGAATTCTGGAATGAGAAGGAGCATAAAAATAGACTGTATTGGTTAACTGAAATTTATTAAATAAACAATCTAAGATGAGTGAATCATCGACATATATACCTCTAACCAAAAAGAAAGACAACTTTCGGAGAATAACCAACTGGAAAGCATTAAGACCAGACAGAATCTTGATTTCGGTTCAAAGATTTCATTATACAACGGAATGGACTCACCCTCAAACTCCAAAACCATCTGAAAAAGAGAAATGCCCAAGAATAGATGACATGCAGGAAGAAAATACGCATCTTAAAATACACTAAGAGAAGAACCCTGGTAATGTTTTGCCTACATCTGACGTAATACCCCTGTTGTGTAAAGATTTGATCGAGCAAACAGCCAAAAGAATCTATTACTCAATGGGTGGGTGCGCATTGGATTGCTCCAAATTGCTTCAAAACGTACAGAAACGTTTAAGAAGATCTCTCTATCCAATGACAAGATGATTTTGAAGTTTCTAGGATGGTCACTGAAACGCCTGAACAATATTCATTATACATATGGCAGAGTGAGTATTGTCGCAGACTGGGAGCTGTGTAACCAGATATTAGAATTGCTGAGCCTGGAACATTTGCCTCAAGATGAATGCTTCTTAACAGTTGCCCCTAGGACAATTTTCCGATGGGTGTGTTTATCCACATGGCCAACTATTTCAATAGCGCCAAATCAAATTTTTGGCTCTACAGTTACTATATTATTGTCTGGGGATAATTATCTGGGGTTGAAGATCAGAAGATAATTATCTTGGGAGCAATTGTCCTGGTATCGTGAAAAAAGGCTTACGATCGACCATGTGGAAAAATGATATCAATGCAAAGCAGAGGTCGTTGTAAGAAATTTTTTTAATATAACCAGAGATTTTGCTATCCAGACTGACAGCTCAATCGAAGAGAAAAGATTGGATTTTATAGTCGTGAGCAAAAAAGATTTTTAAAAAATACAGAGTTCAGTATTTGTTTTACTATTGGTCGTTAATGGGGCAGCTCACAACCTTTTCTCTTTCTACTACATCAGAGTCTCTTGTATCTTCGACAACAACAGTCTAACATGCCATCATTACCATATTTTCCACTCGTGCAGGGATACTTAAAGAATATCCCATATGAATTCATGGTGTTTGCTTTTTCACTGTGGTCTATTTTAGCTTGTGGAAGGTTTTGATAGGACAAAACTTTCAGATAATGGGGTTACTTACTCAAACACTCACACACACACATACACACACACATGTATGTGTGTGCGTGTGTGAGAGAGAGTTTCTTGGTCATGCAAACGATATGATCTACAAATTGCACTTTCATAGTTTATTATATATATATATATATATATATATATATATATATATATATATATATATACACATATATATTCTCTCTCACTCTCTCTCTCTCTCTCTCTCTCTCTCTCTCTCTATATATATATATATATATATATATATATATATATATAGTGTCTGTGCTTGGTTCTTAGATAAGCTGTTAATGTTTGCCTGTGGATGTTCTTAGTATGTTTGTCCGTGAGTGCTAGTGTCTAGTATCGTGATTATGATGTGTCCATTTGTTTGTGCGTCCGTGTTTATTTCCCTGAAAGGGCCGACCGTGTATCATCCAATACCTAGTGTTGCTTGGATGTCATTATTTTTAGCTTAAGCTTACTTGATGTAAAATTGATGTTACTGTTTCGTCTTTTTCTCTGTCCTAAAACCTGATGATGATTTAAACATCCTGGTAAGACGTAGAAACAAACACAACAGCAACTTCAACCTATCGCAAGACTGTTTGTCCAAAAACATGCACGATGTCACTAAACGAAGATGCATCGAAGTTGCCCCCATAAACAAATGCAAATCAAAGACCATAATTTTATCACCTTGTGACCCCAAGAATATTTTTTTAACACAATACCACATGAGAACGAAAAATAATGACACTCAAAAAAACTTTAGTATATGATGATACACACTGGACCCTTTAAGATGAAAATACACAGACGGTATAGATTAATCACGCTATCTATACTAGTGATAGATAACTAGATAGAAAAAGAGAGAGAGGGGAAAAAAAGAAGAGGATTTATATTGACGTCTTGGGTATTAAACCAAGCTTAACATTCGTGAACTTTTGTGAAGTTCCCGATCAGAATAGTTATCTCTCTCAATGGTCAAGAAGACCCGCTTTTTAATCAGTGCAATGTGTCAGAGGTAAAAGAAGGCAGAGGTGAGATGACATGTACTAATGGAGATAGGATTGGAAAGAAAGTGTCGTATATGGAAGAACCTCAACAAAAAATAAAGGGAGAAAAGAAGGAATACAGATAAAAAAGAGGAAAAGAATGATACATAAGGATATGAACGGAGTGCTCTTCCACCGGAGTAGAGCACTCTGGTGGATGGGGAATTTCTGCATAAATAAATATATCGCTTAAATTCAGCAGATCGTCCAGTTCCGTAGCCCAGAGGTAGGATATCGGCCTCCGGGTCAGAAGCG
This sequence comes from Thysanoteuthis rhombus, assembly GCA_963457665.1. Taxonomy (NCBI): domain Eukaryota; kingdom Metazoa; phylum Mollusca; class Cephalopoda; order Oegopsida; family Thysanoteuthidae; genus Thysanoteuthis; species Thysanoteuthis major. The sequence goes on from OY735203.1 coordinate 6,876,158, forward strand.
AAGGTTTTAATCCTGCCTCGCAGTACTGGATGGGATAATGGAAAGTCTATTGTGACACTGAAGAGATGTAATACATCGAAACAGCTGTCTGTGGATGACACAATTATTTATATAATAAAGAGAGAGAGAGAGAAGGAGGAGAAGTATAGATTGATATATATAGATAGATAGTTCACTGGATGAGATAAATATAAACAATCCTCAGATAGACAGAAAAACTACTAGATAAATGGGTAGATGGATATACAGACACGAACAAATGATTTAGGATAAAATGAAATAAATTTAATTCAGATAAAAATAATTTTTAAAACGGGATAATATTTTTAAAATCCAGGTACAGAATTAAGGATTGAGAAAGAAAAATCCAACAAAAAAGAAATTAAAAAAAAGAGAATAGAAAGAATATTCAAAGATAAGAAAAAGGGAATAAGATTCTCATATATATATATATATATATATATATATATATATATATATATATATATATATGTGTGTGAATATATATATATATATATATATATATATATATATATATATATATGTGTATATATATATATATTAGGTAAGATAAAAGTGGATAGGCATGAAAAGGTAATAAACCTAGAAAGACAGGTACAAACATAGGAACACGAAGAAGTATTGCAAGAAATGATGGGAGGTATTCCAAAGAATCCAAAATCCATAAGAGGCTGGGAATACGGATATATCTAGCAAGGAATCTATGTAGCAAATTGCAACAATAAAAATCGCTGATATAGAAAGCAACTTATAGCTCCGCCACCGAGCTGATAGCAAAACGCTGAAGGGTTCTTCGTCTAATACAATCAGACCAATGTCATTGCAGAGTGGAGCTATTGGAAACGGCTGATCCGTTGTGGAATAAAAACCAGGGTCAAGTAAGGGTGCAATTTTGAGAAAGGCCACGGCCTCTGCTATACGATTATGTTTGAAAGCATCGTGCCTGATTGTAATTCAGAAGATGGGCTAATAATTTCGTCTGATAAGCTCAAGGGAATTCAGCTCAAACGTTGAGCTTTTATCCTCGATTACATCTTCTTAATCTTGACATTACAAGAATTGAGAAATTCGTGCATGCAAGATTGGTATCATAATCTGGTCTACAAATTGCACAGCATAATTTACGAGGTCGAAGGTCAGAATGGTCGTTGGCTCGAGTAGTTCCTTTGTCAGATGCAGATTTCAAGGAAATAATTCCTATAATCAGATAAAAAGATTCCATTGGTTCAATTGTCTGAAGCCCTAATTATTTTCCTTATTCAATAACGTACAACATATCCAATAACGTTCATTTTTGCCTGAGAACAATCTTTTTTTTTTGCTGCATATCAATTTGTAGCCTTTTGCAACCAAGTCATAAAACAAGGAAAAGGATATAAATGAAAATAAAAAAATAAATGAAATGTTTTCAAAAAAAGTTTAGATAGAACTTTGTGATCTCATTATTTTCTATGTAGATTGAAGGAATACATTTTTGAAATGTTGATTAAAATGTTGCAAATATCTTGACAGATTACAGTTAGTTATGATATCTATACAGATGCGCCTAAATACACTCTGATATTCGGACTTGTCTTGTAGTCAGTGTGAGAAACGTAAATAGCAGTGTATAAGTCGAACTCACTAGTGAGTTGCCTTAAGAATCTTTGTTCAGAATTCAGTACAAGGCTTATTTCAAATCCGCAACTACTTTACAACCGTGTCCAAGATTCCCATTAAAAATTCTGCGTGTATTGATGGGACCCCGGGGTATGTTTTTAGCAACATAGTTTATGGAAATTCCCAAACTTTTTAATATTTTAGTTGGGAGTTCACTTTTTTGATGTAAAAAATATGCAAAACTGGAGGCTTACTTTCTGCCTGGCTGCGATCGTGATTATTTTAATTCACCAATTGTCTTTCTGTCCGTCTGTGTAAACATGTATCACGAATTGCTTGAGCTATGGCCATCAAATTTCCTTTGGATACTGATAGGACACCCACACTTGTTTTTCAGTCATCTTTTTTCTGAAAATTGCATAGAACAGTGCAGGGTTTGCCTTCGCTTTATCCTTGCCCAATTCCATTAATCGGTGTACGACCTTTAAGTGGCCGAAAACAGTGCATTTTATCCAGAGGTAAAGAATTAAGGTACATTAAAAAACAAACACAAAACTTTTTTGATCTATTGGGGTCGATGGCATAAACTAGCTGAAAGGCCCGTCCAAAAGTATGATTAAATAAACATTATAAATTGCTGGGGTAGGTATGCTAGTAAGGATAACGGTTGTTGACACGGGAAAGTGAACTGGTTAGTTGAGTTCGAATCTCGGCTGCGGTTGCATACATTAACTAAGCACTAATCCCCTTGAGGCGGTCGCAAATCTACCTATCTATGCTGTCTGCCAATAAGTTGATCAAAATATTTTATCTCTAGCACAACACAATGGTTGTCAGAGGAGTGTGTGGATAGGTGAGCAATTTTTCAAAATAATTTTCTATAATGACCCCCCCCCCCCCCCAAGGCAGTAATAAAAGTGAAAGGTTCTCACATCAGAGGGATAGCATTTACCTCCCACCTATTCTTTGATTTGTTGGGTATAACAAGCTTGATAATAGCGCTAATGTATTGACCATAAAACGCCATGAAGCCTGAATTGACTTTAAATCAATCAATTACCCAGTAATGATGTACACAGTACATACTGTAATGGCAACTGAAAAAAAAAATATCGCTCTAAATCAACCTCAAAAAGCGTCAAAAACCACCAAAACGTGCTAAAAAACACTTTTAGCCATTTTATGACCATTTGGAATGGCTTGATCTGACAGAAATTGCTAACATACGGCTACAATTTGTGAAAATAAGTTGTAAAGATGGCCTAGAAATGGAGCTAAATATTGAATATTTCGCACTGCCACGACAAGAAACGAGCTAAGTTTAGAGAGAATACATACTGTCCTGGTGACAAGAAAGACCGACAATGAACGAGATGAGTAGTTACTTGGCCTTTGCATTGCCGGTGGCTGTTTAGCACAATGGTAAGAGCATCGGTACGTTGAAGGGGCTACCCTATCAGAGGTAGCTTCGATTCCTGCAGCAACATCATTTTCTCTAATTGTTCATTCTGATTACGTTGTCTAAATAGAGTGATATATTAACTCTGTAACAATCAGGGATCATTTCAAACGAGCTCGTTCATAATATAACACTATTTATAATTCACAGTCATAATAGCAGAATAATTAATCATTATCCTTTAGATCGGCATGACAGTAACGTGACTATCAATACACGATAATCATACGAAAGGTATGGAATCACGTTTCCATTCTCAGTCGTATCACTTAACTTCTTGTCACTGGCATGCCACGAATGATTGATGGATAGGAGAAAGGGTTAGTGAGCATTCATGACAATTTAATCTACCTAGAGAGTAAGAACAAAAATTAGTTATCACTATGGTCAACTCGGACGGGGTCTAACAAAAATGCTATTTCATAAAACAAATAATCACGAAATTCATTTTTTTTTTCTTGTGGAAGAGTGATTTTATTTGAAATAATTCTCAACAGTAAATAACTCACATGCAAAACATCATTGTTCATGACCAGGTTATTTGAACTGTTCTAATGAATGCTTACCATTCTTTTGGAAAACGAATTGAATCACTTGTAAGGTATCTCATCCAAATACTCGACACCCATTTCGATGTTCTGTCAAGTGGCCCTAACTTCATTTTGCTCGATCAGATGTTCGTTCATCTGGAATCGACTATTTATTTAGCAGAACGTTTAACACTGTTATTTGAAACTGACGTTTTGGATTCGGATTTCTGATCGATTAATTTATTTTGCTTTCACGTCAACCTCCTGGGACGATTCTGTAATGGCCCTGGGAGAACATCTCATCTTTGGTAGTGGCTAACGGATACCAGTGGCCCATTAAAACATATTATGGCTAAAATTAGTGAAAACATTGACAGAATGCTAAAGCTTTCAGGAAAACACCTAGAGGGAAAATAGGGCCATACGGAACACTGTAATTCACACCATCCACACGAGAAAAACTGTTTTATTAATGGGGGCTTTTAAGTAATCAATCACACGAGTAACAGTACACTTTTGTCAAAACATTTTATCAATATATGTTTGTACAAAAAGGCGTGTCTGTCCGTAAAAAAATCCCGAATTCTACAAAAAAAATCGTAGAAGACCATTAATCACCAGGGGCTACAATCTTTTTTACTCCTTTTACACTTAGGTTGGAATTTGGTTTTTGTTAATGTTGTAGGGGAAAAAGTCAGCTTTTTTCCTCTGGGGTCTCCGTATATTATCGATGTAAATGTTTGACGTCATATCAGTGGAATGCCTCGTCAGCCGCTTTTGCATTCCCCAACTTAATTAACGGATTATATCAAATCAATGGACCATTCACTGCCAGGGTCAAAAGGCACAGGACTTTCAGAATTGTTCCTCAGAAGTACTCCAGATATTTGCAGAGCCCTTTTATGAGATTAAACATTCTGTTTAATCGTTAAAATGAAGAACATTTTCATTTGAATTTCTTCTTCAAGGGAGATAGAATGTACAATTAGCAATGAAACACTGAAAATATCTCTACTTATGTTATAACCGCTCCACCGATAGTATCGAGCATTTCTTTGATCAATTTTATTGATATACACACATGCCACATTTGGTATATATATATATATATGTGTGTGTGTGTGTGCGTGTGTGTGTGTGTGTGAGTGTGTGTTTGTCTTCACTATTTGAAAGTCGCTTCCTATTAAAACCTCTCACAAGCTGAAACAGCCTAGAGCGAAGAGGAAATCAACATGATTTCATCTGGATTAATTTTTGAGCGTTACCACCGGGGCCCAAATATGGTAATGGTGACTTGTTAAGCGGTTGTTGTCGAAGGTGCAGGAGACTGGCATATAGCAGAGTGAGAAAAGGGTGCAAGCTGTCTCTTTAACGGGTCGCTATAAAACAACTGCTGAACGTTGAATTCGTTTTTTGTGGTTTTTCTTTACGACTACGAAATCCAGTCTTCTTTCTTGAATTGAATTGTGAGTCTGGATTGCAGAGTTTCAGAGTATATATTTATAATCCGACAGAATGATTATGAATTGCGTTATATTATCTAGAAACTCTTATTTGAAATGATTTCCCGTCGTTACACAGTCAATGTATCACTCAACATAGACAGCGTAAATACAATAAACAATTTAAGAAAATGGGGCTGCTGTTGGAAATCGAACCTGCGACTGATAAGGTTGTCCTTCCAACGTAGCATGACTATTACCACTGAATTAAACAGCCGCCTACAATGGAATGAAAACAGTTTTTCTTGAATAAATCGTGCTGTCTTATGATCCGTCCGTTTGAGGTTGAGCTGTATTCTCACATCTGTAAGTTGCATGGATCTCAGTTTTAGGATCAATTTTTTGGCTAGATTCCATGTTTCACCTCCATAGGCGACTATCGAGAGGATGTATTGGTGGTAGACCTTTTTTTCTAGGACTAGTGAGATTTCTTGTATTTGGAAGTTGAGCTAGCTCTACCAAAAACAAACCAAATTATGTGACTCTTGATTTCTTCTTCCTTTTGGAGATTTCATGAAGAATCGTTGTCCAAGGTAATTGTAGTGGTCTACCTTCCTTTTCTGTTCTGTGTTTTTGATTTTGATCACTGTCTTTGGAATCAATATGCTTGTTGTACATCATTTTTGTATTGTTGAAGTTCATGTTGAGACCGACTTTCCTTCTTTCCTCATTCAGTTTATCTAATATCATAAGGAGATCAGGAAGGTTCTCAGGAAAAAGATCGATGTTGTCAGCAAATATGAGGATACTTAGGTATTCACCGTCTATTCTGGTCCTTTTGTTTTCTCAGTCTGAAATCGAAAGATCATCTCAAGGTTGGCTGTAAGAGTTTGGGTCAGCTGGTATCACCTAGTCTCACTCCTTTTTCTCGTTGATGCGGCTCAGAATCCTCATGCAACCCGATGAAGGGTTGTTGCGTCGGTAAATATGTTGCAGTACTCTAAGATATACAGGGTCTACACTTCGTTGTATTATTACGTCAATGCCTTTGGTGATTTCCTCTGAATCAAAGGCCTTTTTAAAGACAACAAATACTCCAGTGAGTGGCATATTATATTCTGCTGCTTTCACTTTTAGTTGGTTTACTGAAGGGTCAAGTAGCTTTTCCCGGAGCCAGTTTGTTCTCGTGGTTCGTTTTCATCTAGCGTTCTAGTGATTCGGTCGGTGATCACTTTGGTAAAGAGTTTGTAGATGCAGTTGAGTGCGATTTTCGGCCTGTAATTGTTGTGCATTCACAACTGGTAACAAAAAAATAGTTTGAACCGTGTTAGGGATAATAGATATGTCGAACTCCAATGCTCACATTGGACCTGTTTGAAATGCTTTTGTTGATCAGAACTGTACATTCAGTTTTATCGTACGTGAACTCAATTAAATCAACAATCGTTGGGCTGATACCAATCACATCCATAGTTCTCTAAAGGGGATTTTTCCACCCAGTGTCTAAAGATGATTTGAAATCTATAAAATGGGAGTGTAAAAAGAGTTTCTTTAGCCTTTTCCATTATCTCCCTTACAATAAATATGGTATCCATTGATCCTCTGCCTGGTCTGAATTCATATTGAGTCTCGATTAGGACACTTCCTGCTTAGTCTTTTATTCTGTTGAGCAGCACACTGGCGAATACTTTACTAGGAACGGAGAGTAAGCTGTAGTTTTCTTTATATCTTAGTATTACAGTTTCGGATTGTGGATACCGTGTGTATTTACACTTCGCTTCTTTTTTTCTATCATATATCTTTATCAATTCTTTTGGCATACCTTCAACCTATTTGCGTCTCTTAAATCTAACAAGTTCTTTGTATTTGTTGGTAGTTGTTCTGAACAGCTGATAAAGCTCGTCACTAGTTGGATGTAATAGCAGTAATTGTTAAAAGTGTCTCCCAGTCCTGATCTCAAAGCCCTTTGCAATGACTTTGTGTCACAGCTTGTCAACATTGTACTTCTTGGGGGCTCTGCTCAACTTCTTTTCGCTGTAGGCATCATTATACGAAGAAACTGATAAAAAGTTGGTTCGAACCTATACTTGCTGATTTGAATACAAGTTAAGAATGGAGCTGAACTGCAAACAGCATCATGTTGATAGTCATCTATGGAGCTGAAACCTGGAATCTTGCCAGAAGATTGGCTTACAAACCAAGAACCATACAATGTTCTCAGGAGAGAATCATGCTCAACATCACATGGAAGAAGCACAAGTCAGTATATTGGTGAAAAAAAAAAAGGAGTAAGAGATGTCATAGAAACTATAAGAAAACTCAAATGGCAATGGGCTGGTCATGTAATTAAAATGTCGGTCAAACGCTGGACATCGCGACGGATACTAGATGGATGAAGATATGAAAATGTCGTATGATCTGACAACATCCAGCCGTTGTATTGTCCTTGCTTCTGAATTAAAGTCTCCAAGAAGCATATATTTACTCTTACTTATCAGGAAGACCGTTTGTTTTGGATATCACAAAAGCGGGAAATCTCAATATTTATAGTATAGACACACCCCAAATTACATTAACACTGTATGAGTTTGTAGTCGGTCTGCCAATTTTACTTTCGAGGCTTTACCTATTTGGTTACTCAACCGTCTTGGCTTTAAAACTGTAAACTACTGAACAAAAAGAAAAGTACTAGTTTTGGGGAAATTTTAGATGGATAAATACAGAGAAGAAAAATATTTTCGACGGACTAGTTTCCTAGGAAGGCAAATGCAGATATAGTCGGCTATTCAACCATCGTAACTTTAAACACTGAATTACAGCCAAAAAGCAAACAAACAAACGAACAAAAAACCAGAAAACATTAGTGAGCACACACTTTCTTTGAGTCCGATTGCAGACCCCATAGAAATCGACGAAATTGACTTCATGTGAAATTTAACCTCAAAATGTATTCTGTAGGCAGATTGTGATCTACCGATTTAAAATTGCGTACAGTTATGGTCCAGTTTAGCATTATAACTACATTGTAAATCAAGCCCCATCCAAAAAATATATATAAAAATTGAGGTTTGAAAGCTAATACAATTGAAATTAAAGGCTCTCCCTGTGCCAGACTTTGAACTGAGGCTACTAATTCTAATTTCTGAGAATCTAACCATGACTATGGGTTTAACAATTACTTATCAAATATAACGTGTTTTTTTTTTTCTTATAAGCATTGCCATCTACTCATATCATGTGAGTAGGTTGAAATAAATGATGAAGCAAATATCCTGGCTGAAACTGATCCAAAATATTTATATAGTTTGATTTTATGCATCCAACTCAGATAGTTTTCGAGAAAATATAAGATGAATAAAACAAAAAGAAAAAATATCTTCGGACTAACAAACTTGTTTTCTAAACGCATACTCCATAAAAATGGACATTTTTTTTTTCGAAATTCAATATAGCTATGTGCTATTGGTAATCTGAGACCCGCTGAGTTTGGACATGTCCTTGTGTCCAATCTCTGACGTGTAGTTTCCAGCATCATGGAGAACGTACACACACACACACACACACACACACACACACACAATGCACACACACTCACACACACACCCATATATATATATTCTATAGGAATTGAGCACTCTGGTGGATGAGGGATTTCTGTTAAATTCAAATTATATCGCCTAAATCCAGCCTTACTCCCTGTCCAGTTCCGTAGTCCAGAGGTAGGATATCGGCCTACTGAAGTGAAGGCTTCAATTCTGCCTCTCGGTACTGGGTTAATGGAAAGTCTATAGCCACACTGAAGAGATGTAATACATCGAAGTAGCTAATATATATATATATATATATATATATATATATATATATATATATATATATATATATATATATATATATAAAGTATCTAATTAAATCTACCCATCTAAGGTGAGTCGCCTTTTGGATCCATCAACTGGTAATTACAAATAAAACTCTTTAGCTTCATCAAAATCTTAAAAGTCAACAAAACCGAATTAATTTCTCCACACAATATCATTCAAAAATTAAGAGTAACTCTT
>OY735203.1:6890263-6912763 GCA_963457665.1 Thysanoteuthis rhombus
TGGTCATGTTGTTCGTATGTCAGATATCCACTGGACATCACTAGTAACAATGTTAATCTCCAGAGATTATATGCGAAACTATGGCTAGCAGAAAATTAGATGGCGTGACAAACTAAACAAGTTCAGAGAGTAACGGCTCCGCGACACCCATGCAAGAGAGTCTGTTGGAACTAGTGGAAGGTCTATGTCAAACAATGTATTCCAAAGTGCTTCAGCTACTGCTGCTGCTGCTGTTGCTGCTGCTGATAATGATCATGATGACGACAATCCAAAATTTATTACTATTAAACTTTTATTTCATGTTTTGTAGTTCGGATCAAGTAAAACTTGCAAAGCAAAAATCTGAACGTTTGAACAGAACTAAAGAAGAATGAATACTTCACAACTTGTTTGTATTTTTTAGATATTGATATATGTAATATTTAAGAGAATGCCTTTGTTTGAGTTATTCAGCAAATCATCCCAACGCCAGAGAAATTCTGAAGACGCTGGCTTTTGAAGTATTGTATGAAAAATGAGAAAAGGCAAATACGAAGAAAATCAAAAGAATCTAGCATTATAAAATGTAAATATATAAAAGAGAAAATCCCCCATTAGTGTTGGCTTAGATGCTTATGAAGAGCACTTAAGCAGATGTCTCTTTTCTCGATTTCTGGGATTTTACAAATAATAAACGATAAGAGAACAAAAGAACTTGGCACTTTAACAGGAGTTTAAGCAGCAATATTTGTTATACGTTTGATAGCCAGAAATGACGTATTGAGCTGGTTGAACATTATGCCAATACACACTCACACACACATATACGTACATTCATATATAAGTTCATATAGTAATATATATATATATATATATATATATATATATATATATATATATATATATATATATATATATATATATATATATATATATATATATATATATATATATATATATATATATATATATATATATATATATATATATATGTGTGTGTGTGTGTGTGTGGAAACAAAATGAATGAATATCTTACTCTCTTGGAAGGTATGCGATTTAAAATGTGGTGATACGAGATGCGATCAAAAAGTTACAAGACTGACCCCGTTGAGAACAAACCAAGCAGGTTACAGTCATACTGCTTGGAAAGAAGTGAGTAGTGAACGTTCTGTGTCAGCATGCCACACAGTGTCATGCTGTGAACATTCAGACTTGTGTTACACGCGTTTTTTGCGACCACGTTCCCATGCTCATTTGCGATTTCAGGATCGACCTCAAATTTGAAACTCAGAAAATCAGCAACGGAGACCTTTGAAATTTTGAAACTTTGATTAGCATCCACCTTTCAAGATTAGTCGACAAGAGGTCAGGGCAGTACCCTTGTAAATATTGATGAAATTGGATGAATCGTATGTCATAATCGTTGGATCACCATCGATGAAGTTACTGATGTTGCCAACATGTTATTTGGGTCAGTTCCGATAGAACATTTGGTGCAAACTACCTGAACTATGGTGCGATTGGAATGGGATATTTTAGCATTACAACGTGTCGTTCTCAGTGTGTTGTTTTTTGCTTGTTTGTTTGTTTGTTTTTTTTGGGGGGGGGCTTTTCTGCTGCATTAGTGCAATCGTCATTCCACATCCGACGTATAAGCTGGATTTGGCTCTTTGCGACACTTCTTTTTTCCCGAAGAGTTTGAACTGAAGGGTTGTATTTTTGGCACAGTGAGAGAGATTCAGTGCGAATTGCAGATGATGTTGTTTTGACACCGCGAAAGATATTCAGTGCAAATTTAGAAAACGCCCCGTAGCAAAAGTGCTTGGAGCGGTGTATCGCTGTAAAAGATGACTATTTCGAAGGGAATGACAGCCAATAATTTGAAAAAGTACGAATGAAGTTTTTCATAGAGGAGGTCCTGGATTGCACCTCGTGAAAACCAACAATCGAATAAAAGAAAAGACTATCCCAAAATGAATAAAAACATATAAGGATAAAGGTATTGAATGAGTAATATAACAGAACGTTAATACATGAATGTAAAAAAAGTGAGAGATTTTTATCTTTTTATAAACACATAACGACAGGGTTTAAAGAGAATTAAAATGAAAAGATGTAAAGCATAATGATTGAAAGCTGAACCAAAAGCCAAATTAGAACAACGTTAAATTAGATCAACCCAGAAGATTGCTATCACCTACCCATCAGCTCTCGTTCTGCTACGTTGCTGATGGACCTCTGAATGACTCAGGCATATCCAGGATTTTATTCACTGTCTGAATTAACCGATAAATTCATTTACTTCGTTGACTTCGAAGACGAAATATTGTACGTTCGTACCTCTAATGGAGCCTGTAGAAGCTAAATGCATCAGATTTCCCAATAAAAAAATGTGTAAAGTTTTTCTATGTTTTTTCCATTCCATACTGTCAATCATCATTTCCATTTTGTCGGATTTCCTTACATCTGCACACACACACACACACACACACACACACACACACACACACACATATATATATATATATATGTGAGTGTGTGTAAAAAATAAAAATTTGATCAGAAGTGAGATCAAAGTTTGACTCCTCAGTGAAGAGGCCATTTCCTTGAACCGATAAATGTTTTCAAAAATAACTTCATGAAAGATATTGGGAACTCAAAGTTCGAGTATAAATTTCAGTATTAGCATAGTCCCACCCTATCTGCCTGATTGTTTGGTGAACTGCGTATTTCCTGGTGTCATTCAGCGGTCATTAAAATCAATTTGAAGCAACTGAAGATATATTGCTGTCGAGCCTGTATCTACAGTGATTTAAAAAAAGTATCCGATTTCAAAAAGTCCAAATTAATATGCTTATACAACTTCGAAATTGACAGAATTTAGATCAAGGATTTCTGATTTTGGGGTAGAATTTTTTGTTGTTAATTTTCGCCTCGATATTTTTTTGGTTTTTGTATCTTTCAAATCTTTGAATCAAATCATGACAATTTTGAAGCTGTGTGGGGATATCAAAATGAACCTTTTGAAATATATCGGATAGTTTTCGCACTAACTGTATAATATTTGAACTATTGTCTTTTATTCTTCTATCATCCACTGAGCTACTTTAGTTTGCAACCGATAGTATTTTGACAGTCAGATCAGAGATTTTCCTTTCCGATTGGCAATATTCTTGAAGAGAAGATGATCGTGAAAAAGTAACATATTTTGTACTAGTATTAGATCCTGATATCGCAGTAATATCTTGAACCTTTATAGTCGAAGCATTGTCAGCAACAGTATTTTTTTTTGGTCGTTTTTATTTCATTTAAATTGTAGTTGCGTGTCATTGTAGGTGCTTAGTTTATATTAGAGTGAACAGAGGGTATCAGGGAATGATAAAGATTGAATTTAGATTGTTTGGTAGATTTATTAAGCTAACCATGGAGCTTGGGCGATGGTTCAAGTAGTACAACAGCTGTAACGGAAAAAAAAAGTTCTATCTCTCCCTCTTTGCTCGGCAATGATCATGAAAAGAAAAGTCTGGATTTAAATTTGAAAATAGAAAAGAAAGAAAAGCGTAATCCTGCTTGATAAAAAGGAAGGGATCAATTAAGCTTCAACTTTTACTGCATATTGAACTTACCTCTAAAAATCTCGAAGAACATTTTCAGTTATCATTAAGACATAATATGATGTGAATGTGTACAAGTTAAGCCCTCTAGATCAATTAGTACAGTCTGTACGCGAAATCTATAGCCATTCCTCCCGTAAACTAGACTAAACTAACCTACGTTGATAATTTTGAACATTTGGTAACAGTTTTAGTGTGTCACCGATAATTTGTAGATGTCTCATAAAATTTGTTATAATTTTGTATATGTTTTGAAGGATACTTTTTGTGGGTCATTTGAGCTGCTGGTATTATGCATAATGTAGTTGGATTGGCTAAAAAAACTCAATTAAGGAGTCGCAGATAACCAAAAATATTCTTAAATTTGAGTCATAAATGCAAAAAACGGGAAGCCCTATTTTGAAATATACGAAACTATCTATACATCTTCCAACCAGTTATAATCAAGCAAAAGTGTCAGCAAATCTATCAAAATAGGTTTTTTCAGTTGCCAAGATGTTCAAGCTGGCTTGGTTTGTATGTATCACGGATACCGGCCACACTGACGGAGCAAAAGGGCTCAAAACATCAACAATGATTGCTTCATTTGAGTCGTCACAAATATTCAATAGGTCAATGAATATCTTCATTGTACTGCTGCTTACCAACTGCTTCGTTTTAATATTGGCCAAAATTAGATGACATGGACACGACAACATTTAATTTAAAGAGAGCAAAGAATGTCTGTTTCATGCATATATTAAAGTCATCAATATTCGGCTAACGTCAATGTCTGAGACCTAGAATTACTCTCGCTTTAGTGAAAATTCTACACCAGTCGCAGCCAATACACCTTTGTTACTCTTTCTGTGGTCTTCACTCCGATAAAAAAAACAGATTTCCATGCTCTCGATCAACTGCAATTTCAGAAAAGATCCTTAATGTTGCTCTTAGCTATGAATGTGCCATAAAACTCTGCAAAAAAATTATATATATGGATTCATATTGACATCACAATACTATCAGAGGGTGCTAGTCTTGTCCTAAATGGGAGACTATCCCTACTTTATCTCAGAGAGCTACCCGAATAAGTTGAGGCAGGAGTTTAAAAAAGCATCGAAAGGCTAATATAGAACCTTTGCCACCACCAAAGGAAATTAACATATATCCACGCTACCAACGCTGCGGGTTGGAAAGGAAATGGGGTGGAAGGGGAAGATGGAGGGAAGAACATAAGGGAAAACGAGGAAAGAAAGATCGAAAGAAGGCAAGTTGAGGGAAAGGAATGGAAGGAAAAGAAGACAAAACGGAAGGGGTGTACCGAATAATTTTCAATGGATGCGGCAAGCGGGCAAAGTGTGTGAATCTATCTAGAAATGGATCAGTGGCAGCAGCAGTGGCAGCAGCAGCAGTAGCAGCCTTTTATTGTCCGCCATTGGATATAGACCGTTCCAAAGATTTGCTAGACCTGTCTATCATAAGCATCGCAGAGCCAGCACTTTCTGTATTTATCTAGCTCGTTACGCCATCTTACTTTTTGTTGGTCACAATTTTGCATATGATCCCTTCGAGTCAACATTGTGAGTTATGATGCCCAGCAGTTGCCCAGCCCATTGCCATTCGAGTTTCCTAAATGTTTATATGACAGTTCGGACTCCTGTCTTTTCTCTAATATTCTGTGCCGTCTTATTATTTCACCATGTAAGGATGAACATGATTTTCTCACGTGGACGTTGCATGCCTGATCTTTTGGTTGGATTCCATGTTTCAGGTGCGTAGGAGATTATCGGTAGGGTGCTATATACCTTTCAGTTTGGGACTAGTGGGATTTGTGTATTCTTGAATATACTGATCATACGAATGTACAAATATCTGATTAATTTCAAAAGGGAAGCACCCACCGACCAAAACAGTTATGGCACGGTGTGGGGCAAATTCGCTATCATATCAATCAACAATCATGAGACATTATTAACTCATATAACACTGCGTTAACGAACACGCTTTTAATGTTGTCATGTGTTCATCATTTATCATTATAAGTTTTTACAATGGCATAAGCAGCTAAATATTCCCTCTCAAAGCTACATCATAGCGAAGAATATCATATACGTATCATTTAAAGCACGTTTATCGAATGCAATAACTTTATGTTAAGACTCAAGAACAAATTATCAATAAAAAAAACAACTTTTCACTTCGATCAAATTTGGATTTAATGGGCTAAATTAAAAAGAAAACTCAGCTACATGCATCCGAAAATGGCTAATTTGGCAACCCTGCCATATAGCAGTCCATTTGTAAGAACGAGTAATTCGTAATATTGGACGTTCGTAACCCAGCACTCCCTGTGTATTGTAATTTATCTAATCATTATTGTAAGCATTTATAAATGTTTATTTTCATTCATTAGAGTGCTTGGATTATTTCGAAGGACAGAAAATCTCCTTAGAAACACATTTTATAATCGTTCTGTGTTTCGGAATTTCGTGATACTGTCAATTTTCGAGGGACTCGTCCTTTCTGAAACACAGAGGGTACCTATATTCTAATTTCGACGAAAGAACTTGTAGAGTTGACCTCGTGTTGATTGTATTCGATCCCTAACTATTAACTGAGGTATTTTCTGTTGCTTTTGATGCAGGAAGTAGAGTTCCCTTGACATTCTAGCTAAATGATCATGAAACTAAAAATTCTTCAATGATTCCATCTTTTGGGGGATAATAATTTATTTATAATCAATTTTTGAATTGCAAATTTTGGTGAAGAAATACATTACTCATGATAATGGCGTCGAATTGTTTGTTTTGACAAACACAGACTTCCAAACGGCTAAAATCGAACTGAATAATAAAAACCTGCTTTTTCTTTAGCCCAAATTTTTTTTCTTCCTTTCCGATAAAATCTTTAAAATAATATTTTTCACATTTTAAATACGATCCTAAAATAAGGTATTGGATATTCTTCAAAGATTTTGTGTACATTGCTAAATAATTATGTTATCATGAATTTAGATATCATGTTATATCTTAGATGCAATTGAGGATTTATTTAATGCAAATGAGAGATACAATTGATAAGGTATGGCTGATTTTAAGATATCTCAATAATGTGAGAAAGTAATGATTTTTGTATTCATATATTTTATGATTCACCAATAACAAATAAAACAGTATATATTTTAAAGTTATTCAAGTAGAAAAATAAAGCCAGAAAAGGCCGAATGTCAAACTGAAATTTTGTAGCCGACCTCGTTGGAAAAAGAGAAATTCGTGGAATTTGACTTCAAAAAAACAAAAAAAATCTGGCAACCCTAATCGGAAGCCTGCCAGCCTAGGTTTGGAGGCTGATGCAAAGGAGATGCCTAAGGCCAACACATTCACTCGATGTATGTGATGGAAAATGTGCTGATACAAAGCTCAGGTTATCTCCCCTCCTTGCATGATGTTTTGGGATTGTAATCATGGAAAAAATGTCCCAAACATGTTACTTGTTGAGAAAAAGTGCACCACCAAGTGATATTTAGTTCAAATCACATGGGCCAGCATGGAAAGGGTATTGCCTGAAACTCCCAGTGGTTCGCGATCAGAAAAGAAATTGACCATTTCTGTCAGCAGATTTAAATCGAAGTCCAGCCACATTGATTATATTGAGTAGGGATGACATGCTCAAAAGTCACGAAAACACATCACCAATAACTTTACCAATAAAACAACACTATACATTGATAATTGTATCGTCAGAATACACAAACTCTCTCTCTCTCTCTCTCTCTCTCTCTCTCTCTATATATATATATATATATATATATATATATATATATATATATATAGGCATACGCCAAACCGACCTTACAACAGTTAGGGAGCGGATTAACGAACGGACCCAAAAATTCTTTAAAAAAACCTCCTCGATTATGAGACACAGAACAATGAAGAAGATATACAATCCGTGAGTCACCAGTCTGAAGACTTTATAAAAGTTACTCAGTGGAAGGTGAAGCAAGCCATCAGAAAATCAAAAATAGGTAAAACACTAAATATCATTACCATCGGCCAACTAAAAGAAATGATGGCAAAGTCTTCACTAGTATACATAATGATCTAGGAATGGGATTATATGATAACATCCTTGAATTATTTAACGTTCTAATTTACATGTTTCTGTTTTATGTATAACTGTACTCTGTTAACCCGACCCACCCAACATAATATTTATGCGCACTTTGGCGAAAATATAAACTGCAATTTTGATTAAAACATTTTACTGAACATAACAACTAATTAATGCAACAACTAATTGAAAAGTTCTGTAAAGACGATAAACCATTTGTATAACTGCACCAGCAAGCGTAGAATATATACAAACTTGTGCAAATATTTTTTTCTAGAATGATTATCATTCTCATGAAAAGTTTCATACTTTAATAGGACTCTATCTCAAGTGCAAACCAACTTGGAAGAAATCCCTTGAGGCTAAACTCTCCAAAGTGGGGAAAAGCAAAAAATATCGGATTCAGAAAGAGTTTTTATATCTAATTCTCTCAGAAAAGAGAAGAGAGGGAGAGAGAGACAGAAAAGGAAAAAAAAACGGAGAGTAGTATTTTGACTAGTTATATTTTTTCACTGCTGCCCACAAAAGACCGGTTAAACCACTGTTGCTGGGTTTCGTTTATTCACGTGTTCTGACATTTATATGAATTTATGTATGCATCTATCCGCAATACCCTTACAGTTCATAGTAAAAGTTGAAAATTTGCAAACACACAATTCTGAGCCAGGAAAATGTTTTTTGTTGTTCGAAAATTCCCCTATGGTTTTTTAATGGGGGTTCACTGTGCAATGTGAGCTAATGTTAAATTGATCACCAGTTTGTGACCCCCTTTTTTTTAAATGTGGGCCTTTTTGTAATGATAACAGCACAGAAGCATGCACGGTAACTTGCTGATTGGTCATGCCTTCTGTAAAGTTTCCAATTGAATACCCTCAAAACAGTAAAACTGGTGAGTCATAATTTCCCTCGGGATTCTAGTTTTAATGTCTTTTTAAAAAAAATTACTTTGGGTTGAGTCTTATAAAGATACGTCTTTCTCACAATCATATTCATTTGGAGGCGAATCGACGTTTAATGCAAAATACTGACACTTCATGACTACGACAATAATACGACATAAAGGTTTACACGACGACTTTAAATACTTTTTTACCAAATAGTTTTTCTCCGAATGCCGTTTTTCTATGTAGTATCTAGTTTTAGGTACAATCGAAAAATCGGAATTGTTTACTGATAGAAGAAAAGAAGAATTTTGTTTTTTAGCAAATATGTTTCGAAAACGAGCATTTGATTTATGAAGAAAGCGTTCGGCGATGTTTAGCAATTCAGTTTTAGAAGCCAGTCTTTCTCTGTTTCGTCTTGATTAAATGACCCACCATTGTAGTCTTCTGTAAAAGAATCTACTTCTTAGTATCAATGACGTGGCCATTTG
This sequence comes from Thysanoteuthis rhombus, assembly GCA_963457665.1. Lineage (NCBI taxonomy): Eukaryota > Metazoa > Mollusca > Cephalopoda > Oegopsida > Thysanoteuthidae > Thysanoteuthis > Thysanoteuthis major. Next base: position 6,899,321 of record OY735203.1, read on the forward strand.
AGACGTGATAATCGTAAATCTGATCACCCAACTGTTATCATTTTCCTAGACTTTTCAAGTGTTGGCTCGACTTCCAAGTGTGAAATCTGACCAAACATAGACTAAAAGACAAGGGTTTCTCAAGTGATTCTTCACTTATTGAGAAACTGCATTATTTATTTTAGAGAACAGCACATCAATCTGCTATTTTGTCTGTTACTTTGACAATCGTCGCTGGTCAAAGCTCCACTGTCACTTACATTATTAATACCATCATTCTAAATCGTCTCTGATTTGTTGACACGTCGTTGCAAGCTAAGGAGACGTTGCTTTATTTATTTATAAGATTTTCTATTTCTCGTGATCTCCAGAATCAGTTTGATGGATAGAACTGATAGAACACTTAAGGCAAATACGATTAATGTCAGATACAGAGGAAAATGGGAAAGCCTGTTACTGAATATAATGTATCTTTCAATTGATTCCGACCAGAATCCTGATTTTTTGCCCTCCAATTCCCATATTTCTCCAAACTCTGGATAAGGGCTTAACCAAGGTGACGCTTTGGGAACAAGTAACATTTGAACTAAAAAAAAAAAAAAAACAGAGGATTACAAATATTTTTGATTGAGAGAAATTTGGAAAGAAAAGAATTAAAAATCAATCACCGTTGATGAAACTTTGATGGGCCCGGAAAACCGGCAGTAGTTATACAGATCTGCACCAGCAGGAGGAGGGAAAGTGGCCAAGTTGGATAATAGCAAGAGCTGGATCAAGGACGTTGCATTGGGATGATCAAGTAACATTGTCTGTCCGTCACTGTAGCACCCCCAGAGAGCAATCAGCTACTGTGTTCACCTCCCTTTTAACACCTCACTACGAGGAATGAAGCATTGAACAAGTGTTTTTCTTATTTTCTGTTGTGATACTAAGAAACAATCAGTGTCAAAATAGAGAATCTTGAAATTATATTTTTTAAAACTCTGATAGAGTAATAATTGTTTTACATTCATCACACAGACAATCGATATTTAATTTACTGATCTGTTTGTTTTCAGTCTTGATGACAAAGATCACTAAAAACCACATTGTTGCAAATATTTTCTCGTTATTAGTAAGTTCAGACTAGGCAACTTCGGTGTGCGACTTCATCCATTTTTTGTAACAAGACTTTAAAATTTTTTTAGCTTCGGTATAATATTTCTACGCAAGATAAATTTCAGATTTCGTTTATATTGGATTGGCACAATGATGATTGCTGTTTTTTTTTAATTGAAAATCTGATGCTTATTTTTGGAATGAACTATTTTAACTGTATTCATGGTGTGCCATTTTAAAGCGTGAATCTCGGTGTATTTCTTCAAGATGGACGTTTACATTATTTATTCTGGTTGATTTGGGGCTGTCAAACCAAAGATGGAATAAAGCAAATTAAGAAATTCTGTTGTATGAGTTCGAAATTGGACGTAAGGCAACGAAAATTACTCGTAAAACGAACCAAATATTTGGCTTTTGGATCGTTAACGAAGGCACAGCTCAACATTGGATAAAACAAATTCAAAATGGGAACGAGAGTCTTGAAAGTGTTGGATGTCTTTCTATGATTGGCGACATCAAAATGAGGGCCATGATTGAGGCGGACCCACACAAAACAGGCTGTGAGGTTACATTTAAACTAAACTTTGTTTGACATTTGCAACAAACTGGAAAAGCAAAAAACATTCATGTATTTTTCAAGCATTTTGGACATGCCCTGCAAGGAATTGTCTTCAACAAACAGGCAGCAGCTCAAAGCACCTTTGTGTATTCATTGGTTCTAGGACCCAATCACTCTATGCTTCCGGGATAAATGGATTCGTTTTCAGTTTACAAAGTGTGTAGATACGGAATGTACTTATTTCTATTAATATATTTTATTCCAAGCTAATATATACTGCTTCAGAGTTGATAAAAAATTGAAATTATTCTTCCTCCCAATCTAATAATTAGCGTAATCTGCTTGAAAATAATTCCCAGAAAAAGTTGAACTCATTTACCTTTGTGATCTTTGAAAAGTGATTTGTTCTTAAAGAGTATCTTATCACAAGCACTCATTCTGACAAAGCCACGAGCGTTCGTTTGCCTAGGTCAGAATGGTTCCTCGTTTTCTTCTAGATATCAAACTAATTTCATCTTTAAATAATAGCCTTTGGTGAGGTTTTCAATTTATTTATTTTCCATTGTCATGACAAGAGCAAGTCGTTTTCTCCTTCCATACCCTCTAGACATACTATTGTATTGGTCACTAAACAAAGGCGATGCCTCGACTGAAAAAGATTAGAAATTTCTTGATCTCTGAACCTTGTTTACTGGTCTGCACCTTGGGAGTACTTACACCAAGAACAAGATACTTAAAGGAAGGAAAACCGATAGATTATTTTCCTTTGTACCTATTTTTCCAACTTTGATTTGATTTTAACTGCTTCTCCAAATCCTGTTGTTTTCGTCTCCTGACTTCTCTAACAGCTTCCAATCGTTTTAAATCCCAGGCATTTCATTAATTTATTTCAAGGGTAACATAAAAGGCTTATCCGGTTTAATAAGTAAAGATAGAGAACATTTTTTTTGTATTTTTGATATTAGAGAAACAATATATTCTCAGTTGTGTTCCCCTATCTTCAGTTGTCTTTCACACAAAATCATTATTCCTTTTTCTTTCTATATTTCTCACCAAAGAACTGCTCAGAGTGCATTTTGAGCACTTCAAAGTGATCGAATTTTTTTTGATTAGGAGAACTCTATTAACGTTGATGCGAAAGTGCAGTATCCGGTGGAAATGGAGACTGAGTGAAAACTTATCAGCCAACTTGTAACAATCTTTGCCTAGACATCAAAGAAACAAGCGCGTGTACGTTATTATGGAATATTTTGCTCTTTCTTTTAAATAATTCCGGGCGCTTTTTCGATTGCTAAGTTCTCGTCATTATTAGTTTCAAGAACGGAACATTTAACAATTCAGACTATCCAAGTCATTATACGGCATTATTCAAAAATAATTACTGCGAATAGGAGGATATACAGCAGAAGCATCAATTATTGTTGGATAAGCATTCATTGTTCCTTATTTTTATTACACACAGACTCGGAACAATGCGATCATTACTCTTCCGCTAAGAACACCCAATGTTTTGTCAAAATTGCCAGGTCAGCGCTATTGCTACCATCGACAATATGATTAGCACAGTCATCCTCTTACATAATTACATCGTCACTAGAACCATAGTTGTTATAATCTTCGACAACAATAGGAGGATAGAAGTGAAGCGGGCAGACATTCTTCTGCTTTCGTTTTTGCCTTTGTCAGCCTTATCTTCAAAGACTAGCGACTTGAGGTTTCTTTTATATTTTAATGGTGATGGCTATGTTGGAAGTTTCTCTTTCTGTCTTTCGTAATCTTTCTCTATCTCTCCTTCCTTTGTCCATTCAATTTTAATTAAGACATAATCTACAACAGAATAAATCTCTACAATGCTAACATCCGTCAACTTTCATTAAAAGCCATCAGCTAAAACTGTCAACATGGGTTTCTTCAGTTTTTAAGTGTCTTTCTGTATCTCAGTCTATTTCTGTCTCTGTCTGTCTGTCCATCTATCCTCTCTCTCATAGAGGTTGCACCAAAGGAGCTAGAGGTTTGAAGATTTAAACGTTCGTTCTTTATTATGTCTAGAAAGAAACCTTTTGGGGGTACTTTCAAAATTACTCCTTAGATAAGTTTTCTGTGAGTGTATCAATTCACAAGGTGAGTTTGCGTTAAATTTCTTAATATTTGTCCAGTAGTGTTCACACTCGTTTATTTGAAAATTGTGTGTTCTTGTTATCACTGCTCAAAAAAAGTAACTTATTCATTGATCACCCCTTTTGTTAGGTTTTTCAATTGATCACTCCAACATGGTATGCTGCCAAAAAAAACGATGGTCATGTGACAATTCCTCTTGATTGACTAACTAGACCATTTTTTATTCATTGCTTTTTCCCCCTTTATTTATACAACTGTAGCTTCTTCCTCTCTTTCCTTATTCTGCTTCGTCTTTCTTTGTCGTTTTCTTTAGATCATCGAACTGCTGTTTAATTTCAGTTCTTATAGGCGTTTCTATGGTTTATTTTTTAACGTATTTTTCTCCCGTTCTCCTTTCTTTTCTGTCTTTCTTTATAGTTGTCACTTTCATGCCTTCAAAGGTTTCAGTTCGTCTTTTCTTTCTATTTGAACAAGCGTGGCCATTAAAAATGGCGATGGGTTCTATCCTCTTTTATGTAAACATACCTTTATGTCTACAGCCTTGAGACTTGGCATCAGTTCCCCTCTAGACCTTTTCTGAAAATGTCTTCTTTAATTTTTTGAAAATATTTTTTACCTTTTTGGTCCCTATTCTTACGTGTTAAATAATGATGATAATTCTGGCAAATCTTGTTGGTTTTTGGTATAAGTTTGTCATTATATTCTATTTTAGATGTTTTTCAATGGAAAATGCTAGTATTTTCATAAAAAGAATTCATTCCAACCGTAATTATTCTTTGATGGATTTTTTTACGAGTTCAAATTTTGATATTTCTTTCACAGTTGTTTCTTTGTTTATTTTTCCTTTCTTCTCATTTTTTCTTCTAGATTTCCATCTCTTCTTTCCCTTTTCCATACCAGCTTTCTTTCTTTATTCATTGCTCTCTCTCTCTCTCTCTCTCTCTCTCTCTCTCTCTCTCTCTCTCTCTCTCTCTCTCTCTCTCTCTCTCTCTCTCTCTCTCTCTCACTATCTATCTATCTATCTATCTATCTTTTCTCCTGTCACTTCTTCCATTCGGACTAAGTTTTCATTTATTTTGGTGCGATTCCTTTTTTTTTATTTCTTGTTCTTTCTTCATTTCCTTCTTTTTTTCCATCTTTCTTTCTCTCACCCATTTTCTGTTCAGTCTCTCCTCTTATCCGTTCTATTTTCCACCCTTCCTCTTGGCCTTTTGGTTTCCCTCTCTCTCGTGCTTGTTTTTTTTTTTTCATCTGATACGTCATCAGTGTTTAATTGCTGTGTAAAGAAAAAGAAAAATCGATATCAAGTAAAAGGACAAACAATGTCATGTAACGTAATTCAAGGCTTATTACTCAAACTTACATTCAAATAGATACTAATTCATTATCATATTTATTAGCTGACAACACACCAAGTGTCAGGGTTAGGTACTAGGGTTAAAGTTGGAATTTAGAATTAGGAGTTTGGTTTTATGGCTAGGGTCATAGTTTAGGATTAAGCTTAGAGCTCACGTTTGAGGCTTGGCTTAGGGTCGGGGGGTAAGGATAGGGAAGAGTTTGTCACAGAATCTCCAATTAGTTTACAATCAAATATCTGCTGTACTTGACGTATCAGATCTTAATATGATTAAAAAAGAGTCTACAATTTGCTCTATATCAAAAGCCTTGGGAGTAACATCTCTAACCAGGACTCATATTTTGTAAGAGTGTTAATTTTCAACGTACTTCTTATCATTGATTTCTTCATTTCTTGAGTTTGAATCACTTTATATCCATCTTTTCTGCAAAGCCTGATAACTGAATAAAGTCATTATGAAAATCTTACTCAGCCCATCTTTTCTAGCGTTATTTTGAAAATTCAAGTCTCATTTAAGTTATTGATAATGTATTATATTTCGAAGATATGGAAATATCTGGAAAATCTAAATGTTTCCTTGTGTGAACTTGGAAATCCAGGTGTGCCGAGATGGGAACTTAAAAATCTAGGTGTTTACATTAGAAAACATCTGGATTTTCAAGTTTACACAAGGAAACATTCTGTAAACATGAAATTCCAGATGTTTCCTAATGTAGACTTGAATTTCCAGATATTTCCAGATGTGAACTTGAAAAACCAGGTGTGTCCTGATGTGAACTTGAGAATCCAAATGATACCTTATGTAAATTTGGAAATCTAGGTGTGTCCAGATGTGAACTTGGAAATCCACATGATTCCTTATGTAAACCTGAAAAATCCATATGCATCCAGATGTGAACTTGAAAATCCAGATGTTTACATAGGTATCCAGATGTGAACTTTGAAATCCAGATGTTTCCTTATGTAAATTTGAAAATCCCGATGTGTACAGATATCAGCTTGAAAATCCAGATGTATCAAGATATGAGCTTGAAAGTCCAGATATGTCCATATTTGAATTTGAAATTTTCCATCTTTCTTTAACCACTCATTCTTGGATCACTTAATTCTTCACAAACGCCGTTAGCCTGTTAGGATCTGGTCTTGAAAAGTATTTTATGTTGTTCTTGGAAACTGTAACCGACGTTTTGAAAAAAAAATTACAGTCATAAATCGTAGAATTGTCTTTCACGATTGTTGTAATCAAGGAAAGGGATTAAAATCTAATCGGATAGAATTGAAGCATAATTTTTTCTTTACAAGACAAACTTACTTGACGAAATTGAAAGCAACTGAGCAGGTTTTAAAATCCATGTGTTTTGTGTATTCCACTCAACTAAATCCGTTTTTTCTTTCATTTATTTCAGGTAACACTCGCTTTTCGAAGACTTAATTTACGTCAACTTTTGCTTTCACAAAAAAAGTCGAAAAGCGAAAATAAGTTTCACCGTTTGTTATGCGTCGAGCCCTGCTCAGCTTCTCTCCTTCTCTCTCTATATCTATCTCATTATCTCTCTCTTGCTCTCTCTCCAATTGCCCAGTCTCCCTTAACTCTAGACACTCCAACCTTTGACAGCCTTACATACCACCATTTTGAGTCTGGAACGTTCAAAATAGTCCACATGAATTAATGATAATTTCTACTTCCTTATATACATTTATTCCCCCCCCCCACAGACACCGATAGAGATGAAACATGGAACCTAGCCAAAAGGTTGACCCTCAAAGTGAGAAACATACAATGTACACAAGAGAGAATCATGTTCAACAAAGCATGAGACAGCAAAGTATATTGGGAAAAAGAGATATTATCGAAACGTCGAATAGTGATGGGCTGCCATGTTGCAAGAACGTCGGGCAACCACAGGACATCGTGACTCATATTGTGAAGCCCTGGATATCAAATGCAAAAATATGACCAGCAAAATATGAGATGGTATTAAGAACCAGATAGGTTCAGGAATAATTGGCTCTGCGACGCCCACGATAGAGATCTGGCGAATCTTGGGAAGGTCTATATCCAACGACAGGCGTTAAAATGCTGATGATAATGACTTGTTCGTTCACGCCATTTTGGCTTTCAAGAAGTTTTTTTCTTCTTCTTCATGGGTACACTTCACTTTCAAGGAAATCTCATTTGATTAGTTGGTTGTCCGTATTGTGCCTTTTTCAATTTTGGTACAATTTTCTTCCTCTCTTTTTTTTCCCCCTTTCATTCATATTCATCTCTCTTTCATTTTCTTCCTTCACTTTCTAATTTTGTACCTTTCCTCTTTCACCCTGGTTCTTTCAAACCCTTTTTCCAAATTTTTCTCCTTTTCCTTCATTTAGTCTTTCTTTGATTCTCCCTTTCTTCTACTCTTTGTATATTTTCCTCCATTTTCTCACTTTCTTGTATATCACCCTTTCTTTTTTCTCCCGAGAATTCTCTATCCGTTTGATTTGACGAGAAAATAATTATGGTAAGTAAATGAAATAAATTACTTGACTAAGTACTTCCCATTACATCAAATATCAGAAACGTCCTTAAAATAGAAAGTTTTCATCCATTTATTTATTTATTCGTTTTTGGTGAAACACAACGTCTATCGAGTCAACATGCTTCTCAGTGCAACAACTGCGTTTCAAAGAAAGTCTCAGCCTAGAAATCCTGTTGGCATTTACATCCACCAGCTCCTGGAGCCACGGATTTCACTCCGCAGTCGAACGAGGTACTGCGTAATAATATTCTGCAAAGGGGGGGGGATATTTGTTTGTTATTTGGAGTGTGTGGTCTTCAGTATTGGGGAAAGCACTAAGTCTCTATCAACTACTTTATGTCTGTATAGATTATGTTGTACAGCATTCCTACTCTGTTCACAGTGAATCTATTCTTTTCTATTGACCAGTTTCTTTTCTCTTAACAGTGAAGTTATTGCTTGAGGCTCGCGGCTGCATTCATCTGCGGCTAATCTTGCTGCTTGTCGATTTATATTTTCTTGTTTTGAACAGTCTGATTGTATTTGAAGACTCCAAGCGCTAGATGCCTACCCGAGAATAGGATGCAGTAAAGAAACGCCGCCACGAATGCTAGTAGCACTGGTGTAGTTATAAAACATTCTTTAATTGGTTTAATATTTTCTGTGCTCTATTAATTGTTTTAGTGACAGGAATGAATTTTCTTCACACATAACTGGATTCTAGGAAAGACTTTTGCAATGCGTATTTCTAAGAATTTAAACGAGATTTGGGAGATCTTTTTACGAAATCATATCCGAGTACTCTTGATAATATTTACGACGGATTTTATGTATTTATATGTGATGCTGATATTTTGACATAATGGCATGATTAATACATAAAAGCTAGACGAAACTTCGTCGCTAAATGAGAAAGGCTAGACTAGATCATCTGTAATAAAACGGAATGAACTGAATAGTTATCAACAAAAATGCAGAATAAATGATACCTTTGAAAATAAAAGAAAAGAAATCCAATTGAATGATTGACTTTATAAACAAAAATCTTGACTGGGGTTTATGATAATGATGCCAATATTCATATTTTCTAAAAGCAAAACTATAGTCAATAATTCATATTACTAGTTCTTTAAGGCCTATACTATCAAACAATGATTTTTTTTAATCGACTATAAAATGAACAATAATTGCAATATAATATAACAGTAACCAAGGGAGAATGCTAACAAATACATAAATAAAAGAGAAACTCACTATCACAGTCAATCATCAAATAACTGTAGCATCAAGATCATACAAGAAAATTCTATCAAAGAATATATAAGGTCGGAATAAATCTTATATATGACATCACTGGCTTTTTCCACTGGAAAACATTTAAAATAAAGTTTGATATAGATTATTGTGTTATCTATAAACCCATCAAAATAATCAGCCAGAAAGGTATCACGTCTGTAAACAAGAGAGTACGGTCAGGAGCGCTGGAACAAACAAATAGACAGATGAATGAACAAACACTTGCTCATATAAGAAAGGGTCGAACCTTTCACTACCCTTGCTAAATAGTTATATAAAAGAATTGAGGATAAGGCGTTCCTATCTTTAGCAAAAGATGCGAATTTTGAACAATCAGTTGAACTGAAATAACATTGGATTACAAATATTTGATAGACTAGGATTTTTCTTATCCTAAACCGGATATTTGGTATTGGGAAACATATAGCTAATACTGTATGAGATCTAATAAACTGAATTCTGCATTTACTGGTGCATAAATGTTGTTATTACATTGGCAACTCAACTGGGTTTTCCAGAATTCAATATCATGCAACATTATAACATAGGGTATTTTCTTCTTTATTGCTACTGCTTTACTGTTTATAACTACAATAATACCTTGATCTGTTGGTGTGCTTACGGTTATACGTTTTCTTTTTACTCTGTAATTATGTGGGAGGCGACGATTGCTCAGTTCTGTTTCCTTAGAAGAAAAGATTACCCGGCGAAAAAAGAAGAGATCTGATGTTACATTTTCTTTATAACCAAGCATTAAATATTTTGTTATTTATTCCCTGCTTTTATCACGCTAAGATTTGATGCTCAGAGACTTGAGAAAGGAGAATGACATTAGGAAGCTTTGCAAGGGATGAGTGCAAAGATGCCTTTAGCATTTCAATCAGTGACCTCAAATAATGAAAATAGTAAAAAAGTACCAGTCTGTCTATAAATGTTTACACACACACACACACACACACACACACACACACACACACACACACACATATATATATATATATATATATATATATATATATATATATATATATATATTCAAGAAAGCTTTATATCTTTAGATGTATAAAAATTCTTTTTTCCCAAGACTGATGTCATTTCAGTCAGTTATTTCCCAATATCTGTTAATGTGATGTATGTAATTTTCTTCGGCATTTTTCTTGGTTTTACACAGAGAATGTATATATATATATATATATATATATATATATATATATATATATATATATATATATATATATATATATATATTAATGATTTCCCGTCATTACACGGTTAATGTACCACTTGGCCTAGACAACGTGAGTAGAGTGAAGAATTGAAGAGAATAGTGCCATCGCAAGAATCGAAACTGGGGCTGATTGAGTAGCTGCTTCAACACAGCGTTGCTCTTACCATTGAGCTGAACATTGGGCTTTGTTTAATCTTTACATATTCCGACTCCATGAAATACAACTCAAACACATTAGATTAAAAACATTCAATTATTGATATATTCCCAAGTGGAAAACAATCATGGAATCATCTACAAAGAAAATTACGATTAATACTTACCCCTCTTTGGGTTTTTAAGGTGACCTGAATTCTTTAGGCATTAACTTCACAAATGGAAACAATATTCTCCATCAAGCTAGTTCAAACGTTTTGAAATAGTGGTTGACGGATCAGATTTGCAGGATGGAGCCTCGTCAGGGACTATTTGGGGGTGGGATACCACCACTGGGTTGATATCCCGACTATTTGCTGGTTATATCGTTGAGTTTCCTGATAAAAAGATTTCAACATTCTTTGCCCTGTGGCAAGATGCATTTCCATCCTTTCCAATGACTTCAACCTCACTGAACTCACTTTCTATCGATGGAATGTGTTCAAAATTTCAATGAGGACCATTGCATTGGCTGTTAAGGTAATTATCGCCACCTCCTAGTCCTTTACCTGACATGCAACCTCATAGCATAACATAAATGAATCGAGGAATTTGCTCGTGTTCTTCATCTTTGTGTGTTTAATTGGAATTGCATTAGACAACAGTTGTAGTATCATTACCTTTACTGATACATACTTATTTGTGGCTACATATCACTTTCATCCAATCATCCACACTTCATGATCATTTCAGTTTACGCCCATTTCTACCTCCACTGTACAGGAATTAGAAATGGTTTCCGTTTGGCTTCTCTGTATGTAAATTGCATTTTATACAATAGATCTCTTTCAGCTGTATAAGATATACTGACTCCTGTCTCTGCCCATTTGAATTTCATCTGTTTGCTTATGCAGTTTCTATTTTCATGACACATTTTAATTTATTTTCTGTAATGATACGTTGGAGTCTTCTGTGTAAATGCATTATTCCCTTCATGACTTTCCAATTATCCTTAAAGTTGCACCAATCTTTAGACATCGCTGATTAGGGATGTTCAGTATCTTTTGCCACCCAGCATGCTGGATTTCCTTCCTGAAGGAGTTTTTTTTTTCTTTCACATGTTTTTCGTCCAATCAACCCCATCCAATAACGGTAACGTTTGCAAGGACTCTCTTTTAACGGTCGACTAATTTGCATATTAAGACTTATGCTGGTGTTTGTTTTAGCTTTGCAAATTACTACGTGATTTTCCCGCTACTTCACGTAGAAAAATATGCCTATGATTTAAACATATTAATTCAATTTGTCCCCGTTGTATATCCTATAGTGATTACCTATCGTTTCCATGAGTAATATATATATATATATATATATATATATATATATATATATATATATATATATATATATATATATATATATAATGATAAATATAGAGACATTTTATCAGGAAACATATTTCATCAGGCACTAGTGTTAACTGAGTAGCAAATCGAACAGTCGACCACGTAAATGATTGAAGAAAATGAGTGTCGTGCAGGTCTCGAACCCACATCCACCAGGAAACTCTATAACACCAACTGAGCTAACAAGACACTTGATAAGCTGGAATCAAAAAAGCACAGTTAAATTGCTCATCTGTTTACTCTGTGTGAGTTTGTGTTTGCGTGTGTGCATATTTGGAAATACACGGCTCCATATTAGAAAATATGAGACATTTTAAAGATGAACCATATTTAGTTTGGCACTGGTATTAACCAAGTAGCGAATGGAAGAGCTGTAGGCAGCATAAATAGGTGAGCGTCGTGCAAGGCTCGAACACGCGTCCACCTAGGAAGCAGTCAATACGAAGTTCTGCTCTTACCGTTTGAACTAACTACACTCCAGTAAGATAGACAGTCTGAGAAAGCACTTATATCGCTCGCTACTTTATTCCGCTGACCTAGGCATAGATGTTTATGTATGTATATGTGTGTATATGTGCGTTCCATAAGCCGACTGTCCATTCAACAGTCGGCATACATTAACAGATATTAGAAAATAAGTGACTGAAGTTACACAAAATAATTTTTGGAAAAGTTTTTCGTCAATGTGTTTAGTGTTTGAAGTTGTAAAGTTTTCTAGACAACACACACACACACACACACACACACACATATATATATATATATATATATATTGAATTACAGATATAAGTTATCATTCATTTGTGGTGATATCTTGTCGGGGACAGTTTTAATGGACCAAGTACGATAAAAATGGAATCGCCATCAGTGCAGCACTAAACACTAACGAACCCATATATCAACTATTCATACCCATAAAATCACCATGAAACACACCAACGCATACACTAACTTCAATCCCGCAATCTTTTGTCTGTTCTCTTCCTTCTGCGTATGATGCTTCATGGGCACCAATTGGTCAGGCTTTTCTGCTTCATCTGTTGTCATCTTGTCCTGACCAACTCCATTGTTGTGGTTTGATTATTTGTAAACTATCCCTCCCCCGAGTGCCTCCTCTGGACTATGTTAATATGTTTCCATCTCTAAGAGTAATCCCTATCATTTCTTTTTACGTGGTTCTTCGTGCAATTCTAAACTTGGTCTTCAGATATTTCGCTAATTTCCAAGTTTTGCATCTGTAATAGCAGGTATCATGCATTCATTGTAGACTTATACATATATATGTATATATAACATATATTTCTACACACACACACACACACACACACACACACACACACATATATATATATATATATATTGTGACAAACCATGATTATAAAAATGGGCCTGTTTAAGCGTATGTTTCAATATTCATCGTGTGTTACGGACTGAGTTCATTCAAGTAAAACTTTCATGTCGTGTACATCAAGAACCGTGTGAGAAAACGCTTTTGGCAAGTAAAAATAAATCGTGATTACCAATTGGTTTTGTACTGATTGTCCCATTCTTGCAATTGTTTTCTTGTTTAGCACTATTTTCTAATATTCTTCCCCAATGAGTGCATCCAAGAAAAAAGTCTTCAACACGTGTAAATCACGAACTGCCAAACGAAACATTGCCGGCAAGAAAAAAAATTATGATTTTGTACTGATTGCTACGTAAGAGTGTTTGCTTGTTAGTCAATATAATAATGAATTATAATATTGCTTTTTTTTCATCAAAGATTG
>OY735203.1:6915263-6940263 GCA_963457665.1 Thysanoteuthis rhombus
ATAAAAGGAAAAATAAAAAAGAAAGAAAGGATGAAAAGAATGAAGACAAAGAATGAACAAATGAGTTGAAGAGAAAAAAAAAGGATGAATGTAAGGAAAGAATGAAGAGAACATAAAATGGGAGAAACAGAGAGAATGAATGAATGAATGTATGAAAGTAAGGGGGGGAATGAACAAATGAACCATAAAGAAAAAAGGGAGAATGAATGAAAGAAAGGAAAGAGGAAAGGAAGAATGAACAAATTGATTAAAAAGGGAAAAGAAAGAAACAAAGGGATAAAAGTGAGGGAGGAAAGAAGGAAGAATGAATGAATGAACTAAAGGATAGATGAAAGATATAATAGATGTATGAAATGAAGGAAGAAAGAAAGAAAGAATGAAAGCATGAATCCAAGAGAAAAATAAAGTAAAGAAAGTGACGGATGAAAGAAAAAGAAAAAAGAAAGAATGAACGATTGAAATAAAGAGAAAAGGGGGAAAAGAATGTAGAAAAATTAGAAAGGACGAAAGAAAGAAAGAATAATCGAATGAATTAAGGTGAAAAAGGAAAAACATAATCGATAAAAGGAAGGAAGGAAGGAAAAATGATAGAATGAATTCAAAGAAAACGAAAGAAAGGGTGAAGGGAGAGAAGAAAGAGAAAGAATGAACAAATAAATGAAAGAGAAAAAGAAAGCATGAATGAATGAATGAAAGGGAGAAAAGGAGAATGAACGAATGAATTAAAGAAAAAAAGAAAGAATAGATGAAATTCAATGAAGAAAACGGGAATAAACGAGAAGAGAAACATGAAAAAGAAAAAGAAAGAGAATTAGGGGGAAAAAAGAGGAACAAAAGCGAGAAATTGAAAAGAATGAATCAACATTGATTAGTAGTTACCATGAACAGGATTCACTGCTCTGTGCATTCATCAAAACTTCAAAGATGTTATCAATTTGACTTTTGCTTAACGACCAGAAAAAAAAATCATAAATTTGTGTCCAGACAAAACTGAAAATGGCCGGACTTCCTACATTCGAATACTTTGCATTATGCATCGTTTACAATACTTCTCTGAAAGTCACAATCTATGTCGAGTGAAACGCTGTAAGGAATCAATAGTTGACTTCCGTGTGCGGATCTTAAAATTAAAGACAATGCGCAACACACACACACACACACATACGTATATATACGAACACTTGAGTTTTTTGTATGTTTGTTTATTTGTAACTCTTCTCTGCAAGAACTACAAGTCCTATCGACCAAATATACTGCAATTAGATAGAAGAGAGGTCAACTTGAAACATAACCTATGTCAAGTTGACCTGAGAAGTCATTGGAGGTCAGCAGAGGGCATTCCTCGTTTTTTCTAGCCTATTTCCAGTTGTCAACCACAATTTTGCACTTAGGAGGCAGATATTCAACATATGAGTACATAATCTCACAGCAAAAATTCCGATCTATGTGATGTTGACTTTTGAGGTCATCCAAGGCCACCAAAGGTCACATATGGTAATTTTAGAATTATATCACAAGTTGTTGGCTACATTAACACCTATGAAACTGAACTTAGGCATAGAGACACATCTTTCCATGGTAAATTTCACCAGAGGTCAATTCCGGCCATTTCGACTCGTTTATACAAGATTTTGGCAATAATTTAACGGTTATGCAACTGAAATTTGGCTTAAGGGTATGCATTCTCTTGGCAAAGCTAATAGGATATTGACCTTTCTATCAAATCATGTTGAGGTCACCTTGGGTCATTTTTGGTTAATTCTATCAAATTCTTAGCCACAATTTTGCACATTTGAAACAAACATCTGTCATAACAGTAGATTCTTTCCTGGCCATGATATTTGGAATTGTGATTTTGAGATCGGGCTTATTCAAGGTCACTTTCTGTTATTTTTTGTCATTTCTAGCGAAATTTCCAAGATTTTGGCTGCAATATTGCACCTAGGATGCAGAAGATTTGCATTATAGCACATTTTCACGCGGTGAAAGTTATAAGGAACATGAGATTGATGCTGGGGATCACTAGAGGTCACCTAATGTAATTTCGGCAAATTGAAACAAGGTGCAGGAGCAATCTCTTGAATTGTTGACCTTTATCTGGGTTCTGCATGCTTTTCCCATGGAAAACTTTATATTGGTGGTTCTCGGGTTGACTCCTGGTGCCCGATGAGAGAAAACACGTAGTGTATCCAGGGAGCCCCGTAAAACTAAATGAGAACGGAATTCGTTCTTTTTTCTGCATCAGGATATTTCTTCCGTTGTGGCCACTTTATCATAATGAAAATATCTATTTTTTCATCGGCCGAGTAGTGTAAGAAGAATTATAACAAATAACATATAACATATGTTTCCTGTTTGTTTTTTTTTCTAGTTTTTTTCCCATAGGCAACGCTGGGTATCCCTGCTAGTATATATATATATATATATATATATATATATATATATATATATATATATATATATATATAGAGAGAGAGAGAGAGAGAGAGAGAGAGAGAGAGAGATAGTCAATCATTTATCTATATCATGGATAATGCCATTATAGTCTGCGTCACGTCTGCTCAGTGATTATAAACTGGGTTTTGTTTTTGATTATTCGTTTCTTCAAATGTTATTCACGTCATTGCGTCCCATTTTTTGGTCACATTTTCTAGATTTTGAATAATTGGAATGTAGTATTTGTTGGTGTTAATTTTTGAATCTCAAATCTTGTGCGAAGCTTTGAGGTATTTTTTAATTTCCGGTGTTTTGATTTTTTGTTTGATAGCCATTAAAGATGTTTTATGACGTTGAGCAAACATTCATTCCCAAGCTTACATAATACCTTTTATCTTTTTTATCTAATATTTTTGTGTTTTCTCTGAAAGATATTATTCTTCGTTTTTCTTCCAAGTATATTGTACATTTGTTTGCGGTGTATTTGTGCGATACAATCTGCTTAATCATTTCCCATGTGAACAGAGGCATTTTCCCGTTTGTTTTTTGTTTGTTTTTCAATCATACATATGTGTTTTGATAGAGTAGTATCGTTCTCTCATGACTGGCATGATGCAACACACACAAGCAATGGAGACGCTCATCGTTGTCAATTTACTACTGACTTCTACCCACCAAATTGTAGCTCCCAATATATATATATATATATATATATATATATATATATATATATATATGTTTGTGTGTGTGTGTGTGTGTGTGTTTGTGTAAATTGCGTTATACTGTATTGAACTCTTATTTGAAACGACCAACTACAGGGCAAGCAGGAAAGGGATGTATAAAAAGCATGTGTTTCAGGCAAGTCAGTACATTGCGAATGGGGCAGTGTAGTAACGGGAGATCATTTCAAATAAGAATTTCAATTTAATATCAAGGATCATCATAAAATGCGTGAAAATAATTCTGTTGGATGATATATCCATTTCTTAATAGTATATATATATATATATATATATATATATATATATATATATATATATATATATATATATGTGATCCGATCAAATGATTATGAATTACGTTCTATCATGTAAAAAAAGAATCTTATTCAAAATGATCTCCTGTCATTACACGGTTAATATATCACTTAGCCTAGAAAACGTTAATAGAACATGCAATTATAGAAAATTGGACTACTGCAGCTATGTATATATGCATATATGTCTATGTGTGTGTGTCTGTGTGCATGTGTGTGTGAGTGTGTGTATGCGTGTGCATATATATATATATATATATATATATATATATATATATATATATATATATATATATATATATATATATATATATATATATATATATGCGAGATCGGGGATAGTTGGACACAGAGGCAGATCACCTATGCTGGAGGACTCCACTGTTAGCCTTATTCCGAGCAGAAAAAAATGAGCCATCTTATTAAGTTTGAGCCATTTTTGTAAGCACAGAATCTTTGCATGAAAAACTTCTTTTCCACCTTAGTAAAAAATTTATCCACTTTAAGAAACAAGTACCTAGCTCATACTCTATCGCACTGTTTATAATAGCGTAGTCTACGTTTATGAGAGATGGTAATAAAGACTATATATACTTGATTCCAAGTGGAATTTTCTGGGAAAAGAATTTTTTTAAAAAGTGTGTGTTTTGGGTTACTCAGTACATTACAAGTGGGGCTACTTTGTCCTCTCTAATTGTATGCAATTGGCGAAGAAGAAATACAAAAAGCCTACAAAATAACAAGGGAAAGTGGAAATTCGTCCAGAAACAAAAGTAAAAGGTGAAAAAAAAAAACAAATAACTCAGACGAATCATTTCATTCCCAAAACCTTTTCACCCGAATACATTTTCAATTGCTGTTAATACTTAAGGTTGTTTGAATTTTTTATACTTCTCAACAATATAATTATCACTTGTATACCGACTAGCAAGAGAACTAACTTGCCGAATTTGTTCTGACTATCCTAACTGTTCGGGAAGGTTGATATATTTTTTTCTGAATGTTTGAATGGTTACATGATAGATTTATACTGTTTTTGACTTGAACGACCCATCAAAAAGAAGTCTATTTTCCACAGTAACTTTTAGTCATATTTTCATTTATAGTGAATTATATTCTTCTGAAATTGCCATTTCAACGTAATATATATGTGTCTCTATTTGTGTGTGTGTGTGTGTAGTCTAGAAAACTTAACATTTTTAAACATTAAAACTTTGGAAAATGTTTATGTCACTTAAGTCACACATTTCGTAATATCTGTCAATCAACTTTGTAATTTTTTTCACTCTTTTAAATATATAATTTGTTATTATGGTAAAAGGTATAGATTGTCTCTTGTGATTATCAATTGTTTGCCATGTAACCATTTTTGGGATTTAAAAAATTAAACAGTCATATCAAAATTGCACCCAGCAGTGTTGATCAAATACCACCTCTCTTTATATATACACATGTGTGTGTGTGTGTGTGTGTGTGTGTGTGTGTTTGTGTGTGTGTGTGCGTGCGCGTGCACACGAATTTATGGGCCTGTTTTGTTTTTGTTTTTTGGTGGGTAAAAAACAGAAGTGAGTTAACAAGGGTGGTCTTCTCTATTACTTGTGTCCAGGTGGAAGCTAGGATTTTATCTTGGCACACATTCATCTAGGATCATTATTACCACATTACCTTCTTACATGCTGGTTAGCGATGCGTTCTAGGAATTATATTAGTATCATAAGTAGCCTTACTCATCTCTCAATGTTCGTATCTATTTTCTGGCATATCTCATTTGCTCTAATCTTTATTGGTCTGGCATTATCTATCCATCTATAGATCAATCGATCCCAGTCTTTTCGCGTCTATGCATTTGCTTCTCTATGTTTATATTAACTTACATCTGTTTCACACAAGTAGACCCTAATTTTTGATTCAGCGTGTTTACTCTCTGTAGATTAGCATTACAGATTTCCCTTCTCACTTAACTTGCAGAACACTTGATTACCTTTACGATCCGAATTACAGAAGTAATCTAGCCGTGTCCATGGATAACTATATAGACACCCACACACAATGAAATTTAGAGTTTTCCACTGACGAATATGTGCGGGGGTATGATGGTTTTATGCAGTATGTTGGTGGATCGCGTTCAGGTCTGATAGGCAGCAGGTTAATCTATTGTTTTATTATTAGTTTCGGAGATACAATCTCCCAACGGATATGAGAATTCGTAAACAGCGTTATTATATATAATCAACTTATTATATAAGACCGATGTTGTTTACGATTTCTCGTGTCCATTAGGCGATTGTATCTCTGACACTCGTAATAAACTGACATTATATATATTTATATATATATATATATATATATATATATATATATATATATATATATATATATATATATTTGTGTGTGTGTGTGTGCGTGTGCGCGTGTGTGTTTGTCGGTGTGAGTCCGTGTAGAATTTCAATCGAATTCACTAGCGTTGGAATTTAATCTGCTAACCATTGCATAACAACGAGATGCTCACTTATTTGCAAAGAATTGCAAATCTGGCACAAGATTCTGTTGGAAAAATGATGATCGGTAGATAATGTTGCGCTGGTCATCCGTTGAGAAGAGCATGCCTGATTTAAGAATCGGAATAGTGAGAGATAGAACCTACCTATACCACAAAGAAAAATCCTATAATAACGGTGAGGAGGAAACTAATATGGTTGACAATTACTGGCATTATTGAAACGAAGATGATGGATTTGCCAAATTTATTGACCAAGACATCAGGATCTGGATGTACAAGTTTTGTCCAGTAAAGAACCAAATATTTTGAATATCTTGAGAACAAGTTATCTTGACTCAGTAACCAATCAGAGTTGGCATTACTGTGCAGAAACATATATTTTTCTGTTGGGTTACAATAAATGTGCCTGATCTTTCTAATAAAAGGTGTTTTAGCAAAATATAGGATCATTCAGGTTTGTCACCTCTGCCTCTCCTAACAACTTTTCTAAAAGCTATAATTACCATTGAAATCAATATTTCAGACCCTCGACCAGGAATAAAGGAGAAGGAGATACTGAAAAAAGACCTATTAAAAGTAAAAGACAAGCTGCAATGGATGGGAGTGGTCTCAAGGGTGGTTCTTCGGGGGCGGGGAACTAGGGCTGTAACATAACTGGATGATGATGGGTAAGGAGTGCATAATTAATTGATCATTATTTTCTTTTTTGGACACGTTTAATTACTGCTGGACTGAATGTGGACACTGCTATCCCACGCTAAGAACCAATATCTGAAAAGGTCAGACGTTGACCGTGGTGGATAAATCCAGTGCAGTTATCTGCTTCAGATAACGACGTTCTGGCTGGCATTTTTCAATTGTAAGAAAAAAAAACCGTAGTGTATTTATCTTGCATTTAACTTCTTCGTTCGGCGCTTGAAAAGTGATTGATGGATTTTCTCGAGTGAGAAAACACGGAATTACTGGAAAATGGTACCATATGACCCAAGCTGGCCAATAGAAGCGTAGTTGCTTCTTGGTGTGATTTCTAAAATACCTTTCAAAAAGTTAGTTGTCTTTTGACTCCAGAGCGAGTAAGCCTTTCCTTGTTTCGCTTGAGTTAGGGTTCTGCAGAAATGTTTGCATCTCCTCTGTCCGAAGAATCGAGTGGTTTTGACTGATGATTACAGAATATAACTTTAAGCCTTTCTCTGCAAGAGCAGATACTATTACATGTTCTTCGTGGTGCCAGTGCGTTTCAACTTGAACGCGTTTATGATCAGGCTTACGGAAGAAAACGAAGGGAAGTCTTGCATCTCCCAACAACACCAGAATATGCATCAACCAGGCACGATCAACGACCATATCCAGTAGAAAAAGAAATATTGATCCAACAACAAGACCACAACATCCCAATCATGTCACAAAGAAATGGTTTCCAAGAAAGGAAAACAAATTAAAGTAACAAAAATCATCGCAGCCAAACCAAGAACGCACGCAAATTTTCTTTTGAAATTTGAAACCAATCAGAGAGAGGAAGAACATTGTCTAAAAAATACAGAGTAAAATATTCGGTGTATGATGGAACATATTGATAGGAAATGGAAAAAATGCATTTATCATACATACACACAGATGCATTGGATATGAACATGTTTTCTTTATATTATTACAGTAACATGGATATTTTGTCGGTGCACAATTAACTGTTGGAAGACTCAATTTTTCTTTGTGTATTTTTTTTTACCTTATCTTCAATGTTGTAAAGAAAAGGAACACATCTTAATGTGTTTTCTGCTGTAGTTGTATTTTCATGTTTAAATAAAGCGACGTTTTTGTTGGTTTAAATATGTGGTATGTTTTAAGGGCAAGTTGTTTTGTCTGTAGTCTAGTGTTTTCGTTGTACTGAATCTTTGCACACTTTATTTCTTCAAGGCAAGCATAGCGTTGCGTGGTAGTGAATTGATCTAGTGAACGATTACGCGAATTTCATGCAGGGCATAAATCCCTCCGGGAAAAGCAAATTTTGGAGAATAAGGAAAAGTATTTTAGGATCTTTTATCTTATTTTGTGACACATATTGCACACCTGATCTCGCATAATGTGTATTGACTGCCCATTATAGTTATGTTGTGTGAAAATAAGATCTTTAGCTATGTACAAGATTATATTTATCTGAGGCCGTTACTGTTTTGAACCTTTGTGGTGTATAATTTCCTTGGTACATTGATTCGTCATGAATGTTTATAGGGAAAAGAAAAGTAGAATGGAGAATCAAAATTAATATTAGTATCTCATACACGTTACACAAACAAAAAATAATTTGGGTAAAAAGACTTTATTGATGAAATGATCGAAAAAAATATGAAAAGGAAGGCTGATGGAAAAGAAAGATATTTGTTAAAGGAAGAAGAAATTTGTAAAACAAGCAAACTGATAAAAGAAAATGATTTTGACTCATATTGGAGAGAGGAGACTTATTTGTTTTTTGCACATTATGTTTTGCTTGTTTTGTTCGATAGAGGGGGAGGTGGTTTTTTTTAATAATTTTAACGTTCAAGTTCTGTTAGTCTTTGTGCGTTTTTCGGGTACATCTTCTTTAGATATTTAGAATTTCGGCTTTGCAATTTCTTCTTAGTATGTGCTCTGTTTATAAAATCAGGAAATACGGAGATGACTTAGAATCGTTAGAATTTTGAAAGAGAACACTTTTTGGAAATGGATTTATTTCGTGGAAAAATGATTTGAAATGTGCAAGTGGAAAATGATGAGTCGATAAAAGTTAATATTGGTCGATGTAGGATAATTCTTTTCTATAGAGACACATGTGAGATGGACTGCAGGCTTGTGCAAGAACTTATTCTCAGGGGTGCATTCGGGAACGTGTCAGGGGCACCAATTACAATAACATTTCTGTCATTTTTTGTCTTCTTGCTATATCTGGCATGAGTCGTTTTTTCATGTCTTGTGTAATTTTTCGTACTCTTTCGATGGAGAGAGACTCTATATGTTTCTCTTTGATATGTTTCAGAGAGTCAAGGGCTAAAAGCAGGTGTCATGAAAGAAGATCGTAAAAGTTTCATTGAAAAAACAGAAAAATTGTAAAGAGAAATGGAAGATAGGGAAAATTTGTGCTAAAAGAACATTGAGTACTATGAAAAGATGGTGTTTCCTTCTTTTCCTTTTTTCTTAACCAGAATTTTCTTTCCCAATTTTTTTTTGAGACTGTATTTTATTTAAACCTTGTTACAAGCAATCACTTACTTGTCAGTTGTTGACCCTAGCTCTTTTTCTGGGTGTAAATCGTTCTTTTAGTGTGGTCTGTTGGACAATCATCGAATATGCTAACTCAGAAATGTTTGTTGATGATGTTGAAACTAAATTCGACACGATGATCATTTGCAGTGGGGGAAATTTGTTTTAAGATTAGACCAGACTGCCTTGGAAATTTCCTAGGTAAGCCCAGTTTGAGGCCAAGATAAGACCCCGTTTGTAATCAAGTCAGAATTACATTACCTCGAGAAAAGAGGGAACATTTGGGATTCTGAAACGAAAATGGCGGCATGGAAAAGTGTGCGACGACAAAAAATTGGAATAATGTTAAGAATTTGACAGCTACACTTCCTTTAAGCAATAAATGCGCAGTTCCTGGGGGTTCGGGTTAAGGTCCAGGAATGTTACTTGGAAGTTTTAGCTGTGATGCAATGGTAATAATGTGATTATTTTTCTACGTATTTTGCAGTCCTTTGAATGTCTTCTATTGGCCGATTAATTCTTCATGTTGTACAGAGAGAGAGGGGGGGAAGGGAGCCTTTTTAATTAAGGAAATTGAAATTAATCATAGATGTTACAATGTAAGTTGAATCAATGGGTGTATAGCAGTCAAAAAAATCATATACTGATATTAAAAAAAAAGGACTTATGTAACATAACAGAATGGTGACGGGGAAGGAGTGCAGAAATAATTAATCGAAAGTCATTAGTTGTTTCTTTTAACGCTTCATCATCGCTGAAATGAATGCACATACTGCTCCCCCACGCAAAGATATCAACCATGATCCGAAAAGGTCAGACGCTGTCCCTGGCGGAGAAATCCAGTGTCGTTATCTGCTTCGGATATTTATGTTCTGGCTGGCGTTATCCAAGTGCTGGAGAAATCTATTATCGTTTTCTTTCCTCGGATTTTTATGTTCGTCACTTGAAAAGTGATGGATGGATTTTCCTCCGTGAGAAAGTCAGAGAATACGGAAGTGCCGAAAAATGATACCACATGTCCTCGGTTTACCAGCAGAAACGTAGCTTCTTCTTGGCGTGATTTTTCAAATAAATTTAAGAAGTTGGTTGTGCATTCACTCTAGAGCGAGTAAAGCTTTCTATGTTTCGCTGGGGTAGGAGCCCTGTCAAAATGGCATGGGATTGATATGTTTGCATCTCTCCGTCTGTCCGTAAAATCAAGTTGCCATGACTGATGATCAGAGAGGATAACTCTCAGTCTCTCTCTCTCTCTCTCTGTCCCTCCCTCCATAATTTTTTTTCTCTGTTGACCGAAAATGGTTCGACTACTACGCTTCGACCGCTAGGTGCGACCTAAGAAATAAATATCACTGAAGCATCTAGCGATGGTGGTCGATTCTTGATTTGGTGCGCATATCTGTGCCGCTCTGAATGTGCATGAAGCGATACTGTTACAGGGTGTCATTGCCCTTGGAATGCTATTTTCCTCGTTAATAGCAAATGGCTGGATACCTTCGGGACAGACCTCGTACAGCATAAAAACTGTTTTCTCTGTAATTATAGATATACAAAAAATAATACAGAAGAGATAAACTGGTAAGATTGTCAAATTGCAAAGCCAGATATCAACATGAATAGAAACTCCCTGCAGGAATGCGATGTATGTTTAGTTATAATTATAGATTTCCAAGTTCTAAGGATGCCTCAAGGCCACTATACAATAAAAAAAACGAACAAATTTGCTTTTGAGTGGAAAGCAAAGACTATTCCAGTCAAAAATAATGTTAAGATAATAGCAACATTTTAGCTGTGAAACTCCAGCCGCATTAATGGGAGGGAAGTGCTTTGGGACTATCAACTAAAACTGTCATCAAAACTCTCAACAGGTTTCTTCAGTTTTAAGGTTGGTATGGTTAGCTGTGTAGGTATCACGCGTACAAACGGCACTAACAGAACCAAAAGGGCTCAAAATTTGAACATTTCCCCCTTGTTATGACTACAAAGAAAACGTTTTTTAATCCGACCCCGTAAATCGTTCTTTGTAAGAGGTTCAATTTGCAGAGTAAGTTTGCGTTGAATTATTCTCTTTGTTCGCTTCCGTTATGGAAATCCATTTTTTGTTAGTGATCACTGCCAAACAAAACTTAAGGGAAGTAATTTAATAACGCCGATTAGTTTTACAAAACAAGGCTTGTTGTCAAAAAACGTTAGTCACCTGACGATTTCTTTTGAGTGATTAACCGGACCTCTTTTCAAATATGTAGGAGATCTGAGGAAATGTGAAGCTAAGTGACGACAACACAAGTTTAAAGACCCTGAACTAAATGCTTGCAATCAATTAATTCCGACCCTGTGATTCTGCACGTGTTCTATTACAATAGTGCCATACTCCCGTTAACTTTTTTTAAAGGCAAGTATTTACAGTTAGTGATTTGAGCATTTGATCGCCTTAATTACGATGATGATTTTAACATAGTAATTGATAGAAATGTGGTGTTTATGCAAAACATATATTATGCTTTAATACTGAGTTATAACCGAAGTCATACCCACAGCACAATGATCAGAACGAAAAAAAGTAATTCTAAAATCCAGACAAAATCCAGCTCTGAAATTTTGTTTCCCACTATTACGTGTCAAAATGAAGCGTGATTTCTATTTTTAGGGATCAAGATGGGTGGGAAATTTTCTCCCTTTCAGTAGTATAAATTAAGGTGGATATTTTTTTTTTTAGCCTTTTGGGGTCATATTGGAAGGGGTTTTTTTTTCACTTTCAGGGATCTGTATCGGGGAGGGGATTATTCCATTTCTAGGCATCAAGTGGAGGGCAATTTCTTTCGCTCTTAGGGGTCAAAATGTAAGGGGAATGTTTTTTTATCTTTAAGGGTCAAATTCGAAGGGGGATTCGCTCTTAACTTAGTGGGGTAAAAATGGAAGGGGAATTTTTTTCCACTTTCGGGGACAATATTGGTGGGGAATTCTGTTAAGTGCTTCCAAAGATTGAAATGGTAGGAAGATTGTCATCCCCTCTTGTGGGGATGAAAATGGATTTTTTCCACTGTTCAGGTCAAAATCGAGGGTTAACGTCTTTTTTTTACTTTTAAAGATCAAAATAGAGGAGGAATTTTTTTTCACTCCGAAGATAAAAGTCGAGGGAAATATCTGCAAAGGTTCCAAGATAATTGGACTGAAACATTGTGGAAGGGTGGATAATGGTCTGAAAAAGAAGTGTTTACATCTGGGTGCGGTCCAGGAATTTCCCCCCAAATGAAACTTGATTTTGCATTCATTTCGCTAGAAAAAATATCTACAGAGTATTCCAATAAGGCCCATTCGGTGGCAACATTCAATGATTTTATTCAGTGAAAGGCAAACTGTTTGAAATATTTCCCAAACTCATCAGCTGAGTGATTCCAGCTTCAGTCTGAGTGGAGCTTGACCCTGAAGTAGCCAGTCCTGTAACTGTTTATTGCTAGTAATTCATATTTTGTGTGCTTTTCTTTTTAGTGTTGTGCGTGACGGGTGTCCTGGCAATTTTTCGTTGGATTTCCCTTCTTCAATTAAATATTGGCAGTTGCATATTCTGAGGATTCAGAGGGGCCTGCGGTAACTCCCGATTTCAATTTATAATTGAACTTTGAGGAGAGGTTTATAAGGTCGTTCTTGTCAATGAATATATGGTATTCGCTTAGCTGTAGACTACAACTGGATGTATATAGCGAGAGGTAAGGTAAGGTTTTGTTATTTTCTACTCTCTGTAAGGCAGAGTTGGTTCTGCTAAGTTGAGCCTTTCAGTTGGGATAGTTAGATCTGTTTGGGGTAGGTAGAAGTAGAAGGGTGCTGACTATGGTATTGGTAATATTGTGCGTTTTGAGGTGGAATGTTTTTAAAGGGGCAGGGTTCCAGGAATTCCAGAAAAAAAACATGCAAGTTTTATTCTGCTTCTTTTGTTTAGTTTGGTACATCGAAGATAGTATGAGAGTTTCACTGCTTTGTGTCGCAACAGACTCAAAACAAAATATATCTATTCCTTATTTCTTTTATTCTGTCTTCTGCTTTGTTGGAGCGAAATCAAATTCTTTGTTGCAGTTTTTTGGGGGTCTTTTTTTTTATTCGTCTTTTTTTGTTTTGTTTTTTTTTTGTTTTTTCAAAAAGCAGTTCTCATCCATTCATTGCTTATGTATTCAAGGATGAATAGTTTTTTGTTGTTTTTTTGTTTATTTTTTCACTATTTCTAAAAATTTCTTTGCGTTCGTTGTTAAGACTTTCACGGAAAACGCAAGATGTTTTGTTCATTGGCAATATCAGATTGGTAGGAAAGCAAATAATCCGTACTGTATAAATCCTCCTGTGGTATCATTATTTCAGGTTGGCTCCAATCAAGGAAAGTAAAGAAGTAGTACGGAGAAACACAGACAAACAAATCAATATATCTTAACAGACTGCGAGAACAATAGAGAGATAGGTACATGTATATAATTCGACTGGGATTCATAAAAAACAAACGGGTATAAATAGATGGGAAAACAAAGGTAGAGAGGCTCATGTAAATAAATTGATACGATTGACCAGATTTTGCTTGATACATAGGATCGTGTCTAGGTCTGTAGTCTAACGAGAAAAGGTTTCGTTCACATATCAAATACCTACATTTTTTTAACATCATCTCAATCTTTTTCATTGCACTTAACCCAAAGCTTCTCCCCAAATCACAGATTGAGCATTATACAGTGAAAACTTCAGATAGACATTCAACTAATAACTGTGTCAGGCTACCAGCCTATTGACTAACCGAAATAAATTGCGTACAAAAGATGAACAAAATCACACAAGCAGATAGATAAATAGTAAAAATAGATAGATAGATAGATGGATGGATAGATAGATGGATATGTATATCGACAGAAAGATAGATTGATTCATACATATATATAGAACAGATGAATAGATAGGAACAGACTGTGACTGTTTGATATGAATTAACAGAGATACCCGAATACTGAAAAGTATGTCCATGATAGGACTTCAAATATTATGGAAGGAGGCAATTTTCTCCAGAGAAAGAAAGTTCGTTCTTTGATGCCCAGATAATACATGCTAGCTACTTAACTTTCTCAGTACATAGATAGGCCTTTGCAACAATGTTGGGGTAGCAGAAACATTGAAACACTGATGGATAGATATATGGATTGATAGATAGAATTATGCAGAAAGTAGAAATGAGTCCTATCTTGTACATAGACCAGCAATGAGGTAAAACCAAAGAGAAAAGCAATAATGTAAATAATTTTCCACTAGTTTTTTTATTCCCTGAAACTGTAGTATCGATCAGCGTTTATGCACGCACACTCTCAATAAAAATTTATTATTTATTGCCGTTTTTGTTCCCTGGGTTTTGCAGCAACGTCGCCTTGATATATGACACACGCTGTTTAAGTCGACAGAAGAGACCCATTATAGGTGTACACTTCACGGCACGCTATGGTTAATTCACACCCGACATTTTCGGGTTGAGCTTGCCTCGGACATTTGCATTTTTGGCAAAGGCATTTTACTTACGGGGGTGGGGGTGCTGCTCAGAGCATTTGAGGCGATCTTCTAATGGAAAATGTATATACATGATTGGATGTTCCATTTTCGAAATCATATTTGACTTGGGCTGCAAAATAAAGTTCAACAAAATAAATCGATCAATGTGAAAAAAATTAGACTTGTCACGTAGTATTTATGGTAAATATTACTATACAGTAAATCAGAATATTGTGAATAATGCAAATTGTCTTTCGTATATACTAATGTATGACACTTACAAAGGCTTCATAACTCGTTGCCAACACTACTTATCGATTCTTGTCTAGCTAGGCAGGTAATTGTCAATATAAAATGTCTGGTTATCTTTGAATATATCTTTCTGCGAATAAAAATGTATATTCCCAGTTTGTATGAAGCAAATGTCATCTCTTATAATTCAATTATGAAATAATCGGGAATGTACTTATAATAGGCAAGTGTCAACTACACCCGCTGTTTGAAGACAACTGGTGAGAAAGTAATAGAACAATGTATATACGTTAGTACTAAAACCTTTCCCTTATACTTTTGATGAATACAAAAAAGATACTTTAAGAATATATATATATATATATATATATATATATATATATATATATATATATATATATGTTCACGAAAGTGCCATTTGGAAGGTGAACAGACAAAACTGAAGAGAAAAGCAGGAGTTACATCTCGATTTCTTCCATTTTCATGTGGACATCTTTCGATGCATTTAGACGGTCGCCAGCCATCTCTTTCAGTGAAACTTGCTGCAATATTGAGAGAATTGTGTGTTGTTCACATCTATAAGGTTGACGGAAGAAAAAGGGATATTTCTGTGTATGGGTTACTCAGTAGGAGCTGGAGAGGAGCTGTTTGTATCTGTGTAGGTGAAGCTCGTTTGGTCTGAAATAAGAAGGGTGTGTGAGAAAAAGAGTAAAAGGGTGTTCCTACCTTTGTCCGTGAAAGCTAAGCATGTCGTAGATAAGAAGAGACAGAGAGAGGAGAAGGAGAAGTTCTAAAGAAATGTCTGACTGTGTTTTTTATAGAATAAAGTGGTGATGTCTAGCATTTGATGGTTAGGTGATGGCATATGCACCTTGGGATGGAAGTAGGGTGTGTAGTTTTTTTTTTGTTTTTTTTTTTTTTCGTTTTTAGGGGTCTTTTTGTTGATAGTTGTTGAGACTTATCATTCTCTTCTTCTCATGCGTGTGATTATACTCTTTCCTAAACGGGCCTTCAGGTGTTGACCAATTCCTTGCATGTTAATGTTGTAATGTTCTGTATTTATGCGATTCCATTTTAAAATCAATTCATTTAAAGGGTTTGTGATCTGGTGTCCATACCTTTCCGTTATATTATTATTTAAATATAAAGGTTGCTTCGATACATCTGCATGTCGAGGAGTCAAGAATATTTTTATAAGATTGGCTCAGTGAAAGTTGAAATTATGGTTCTGCTTGTTGTATATTCGACTTGGGCGTTTGTCTTTTCATCCAATTTTAAAACTCTCTCCTGTTTACATTTTCCTTTCTTGAAAGGTCTTGATGTCTCTCCAATGTAAATTTTGTTGCAGTCCTTTCACAGAATTGCATAACAGTTGGCTTCAGTCGGTGGGAGTTTGCAAGATGGTTTATCCACCAAATCTTTGATGGTTGTTGAAGTGGTGGTGGCAGTATATATTTCTAGCTTACTCAGGTTGGAACTGAGGTTAGTGATCGTTGTGTCAGGTGGTATTGTGATGCATCTAATTGTGGTGTTGTTATCCTTTTGTCATTTGGGGTATCTTTGCGGATCTTATTTACTTTCTTCCTTGCGTTGTATATGAAGTGTCGCGGATACTTGAGTGAACAGAAGGATTGTTTGATATATTCTCTCTCTCTCTCTCTCTCTCTATATATATATATATATATATATATATATATATATATATATATACATATATATATATATATATATATGCATTGTGAAATAGATATATATAATCTGACGGAATATTTATGAATGCATTATATCATATAAGATTCCATTTGAAATGACCTCTCGACGGTGAGGTGAAGGCCCAAAGAACCACTTCGAATGATATACTGCATTCATAAATATTATATTGGAATATACATCCGTTTATCAATAATGATTCCCAGTGTCAGAAACAACAGAGAAGACTTGGCCAATGAATGAATAAGGTTAGACGGGTGGATATCAAGCGGTAATATCTGCTTTAGCATTTCTGTTGGGTTGTTCAGCTCAATGGTTGAGAGTGACGCTACTTTAAAGCGGCTACCTCATGGATCACAGGTTCGATTTCTGCAGCAGACCCATTTTTCTTTCATTATCCATTCTATTTACGCTGCTAAGGCTGTGAGGTCATTTCAAATAGGGTTTCTAATAATAACACATCACACACTTATATATATATATATATATATATATATATATAAAGAGGAAGAGAGAGGTGAATTTATACACACACACACACACACACATATATATATATATATATATATATATATATATATATATATATATGCATTCTTCCGCACAAATCAATAGAAAGATGGTTGATAGAGTAACATGCACACACAGCTTCATTTTGCAAAGTGTTCTTTGATACTGACTTCTCTTGGGCTTCAAACGAAATTTCCTTTTACAGCTGAGGTGATAAAAGGATCAACTTCAATAGATTCGACCCTTCAACAAGGGACACAGTTAATATGGCCAGAATAGCCGGAGAAATTGTACGGCGAACTTCGGCAGTATGTCAAACGCCATAAGTCTTTCAATTGTTGGTTCTTACGTTATATCAGATCACTGCATCGTCACACCACGGAAAGTAAGTGCAAATGTATTCTAGCAATTCAATTTTGAATACCCTACCGGAGAATTGCTTTATCACAATGGTTTCAAAACTCGGAGAACTCAAGGTTTTTTTCTGGGTCTTGCTCTTTTTACTGTATTAATTATTTTATTTATTCTAAATTGATTACATTTATCTAAATCCCTATATCAGGTGTAGGTCTGTGCACAATAATTATGTTTTGTTTTTTTGTTGTTGTTTTTTTTTTCTTTTTGCAATGGATGATGTCGTTTCTCTGTCAAAAGGTTTGCAATGTCAGGTTTAGAGTGAACACGGCTGTGACCCCCCGATCATTTTTTGTAGGACATAGAGGGGTCCATGGACCACAGTTTCGTAACCACTACAGCGCAAAATCATGCTGATTGACCTCATATTGATGCTGGACTTAAACTCAATATCATAATTGTCTGAAATGCCATATTGCAGCTACTGAAATCGTATAATGTGCACTAATGTGTCACTGAATGTAGTGATTAATCTTTCTTAGATTTCGTAAACTCGCTCACAAAGGGGCCGGATAATTTTGCCGTAACTAAACCGTCTATAGTTTCTATCATCAAGTCACAATTTGCCCAAAGCCAAAGTAGGAATGACCATCAGCAGATATTCAGAAGTAATTTCTGACAAATTACCAGACTACACCAAGTTTCAACTCATCTGAAGAAAAGTCTGTAGAATTCATATTCTACCAATGGAGGAATCACTGTACAATGAAAGGCATTGTACACGACTACGTATTTTCAACTCTAGACATGTAGGCTTCATGTCAAGAAGTAGTTCCAGCAATGCTGAGGTGTCGTACATCAAGATGTGGTACATCATGTAGGTGTGGTACAACTGGTCCCAAGCGTAACTGCAAACTGGAGCATCTAAATTATCATTGCATATTTTGCTGTATGTATTCCATTAACTGTTACAGTAGACAGATGTGCAGCCGACAGAAACAGACATGCTACCCGAGTTGCCGTTAGAGAATAGCAGTCCAACCATTGCAGGTGAACTGATGATTGTAATCCTCTGTTTGATCAGGTTTTCTTCAAAGAAAAGAAAGTCACGTGTTATGAAGTGCAATATCTGTCCGGTAAGTATCTAGTCATTTTGAGAACCAATTTTGTGCACTTGATGTAACTTGTCAATGCATATGAGTGACCTTATCGTTCATGCAAGAACACGTTGTCTCCCGTGGAGTTACCCAGTCGGTTGCGGGACGATATTGAGTGAACTTTTGTACTGTGTAACTGTTACACTTACAATGATCTTGCCTGCCCATTCATTATGTCTCAGGCAGGATTCCGGGGGGGGGGGGGCAAAACATCACATGATCCAGGTCTGTTAACCCATTATCACTATTTGAGTTCAAATTTGATTTGCTGCTTCGTCTGGCTTCTCACAAAGATATTTCAGACCGCAGACGAAATTAAGGAAAATGTAACGTGGTAGCAGCTGGCCATTCCCGAAGAGAACATCGCAGACTGCTTTGAAAAATTGAATGGGCCTTTGGATAAGAGTGTGAGGTTTCAAAATGAATCAATTTGAACGGACAAAGGCACCATTGACCAAGGATGTTTTTTTCGTTAATATTACATGGTTAGATACTTTCCGGACAGAGCCCGAGTATATTTTGTATCCTGAAAAGTGTGAGAGGTAGAGATGTCTACCGTAACCCGACGATTAGCAAACCAGACTAGCAGACTGATTCGCAAATGTACTGATTTGGATCTTATCGGAAGTCTCACTACAGTGACTTTCCACATGGTTAATCCGAATCAAAAAAATTCCAATCGTGATCTAAAACTTGTGATATACACAAGAAATTCACAAATTGCGTTGAGTTCTTTTTATTTCTAATTTTTGTTAAGGGATTGTCTTCTTTTTTCTTCTATCTTTTTGTTGTCGTATTATTTATGGGGTATTTTCTTCTTTGCTATTAACTTACTTCAGAATTAAAACTCTCTGGGAAGAAGTTCAGATCATAGACAGGGTTTGCCGTTGGAAACTGAGAAAAGTCAGCGGCAGAACCCATCAATAAGTCGACTGAGAGTATGTCAGACAAGTGCAAAGTTCAACCCAATATGGCTTCCGCAACTCAACAGGGACAAGGTACGAAAATCCAGGCCGAACGAAGAATCGAAATGATCACGCCTGGGCCCAACGTGATAAGCGTGAGTACCCACCGACAAAAAAATCTGCCAGCCTATTCGGATAGTACAAAAGTACTGATGAAACCTGCAGAATGGGTCAATTGAAGCGCCGTGTTCATAAGACAAACAACAAACCAGTGTTTCAGCTATGATGCTTTACAATTGTAAGAAGAATGTTTGACATTTTAATTGACGGGAAACACCTAAAATGAGTTCAGTACCATCAGTGTAGAACCTAATCAGATCACCTACTATGTAGAGATGAGTCTGTTTCAAGAACACACTTATTGGGAACCTTTTGAGTATTAACTTGTGAATGTTCTACGAGACTAGCTTACTAATTCTTGGTTTTCTTCGCTGTCCGAAAGTAGAGCTACGAAATGTTTGTATATCAAAATAGCGTAAGGTGAAGTAGCACTAACCGTTAATTGTATTAAATTCAGGGAGATATTTTTTCAGAATTTTATACCCCCCAAAATCAATTTTTCATGTCTGCCTGCCACGATGTCAAAAGTCGATGTTTCTCGTCTGTTGTGGCTTACATAAAAGGCTTGAAATATGATATTCCCTAGATCTACTCGTGCTTTAAGAATTTAATTTTTTGCAATCATTTCAGCGCTGTCTGAGTGTAGTTCCATGAGGAGGAGTATGGAAATGCCCCTCTCGCTGGGATGCACGCCGCCGGTATCATGAATTTGCTGCAAAATAAACACTATATATATATATATATATATATATATATATATATATATATATATATCGATAAATCGAACTAATGAAAGTCTTTCGTAAAAATGGCATAAAGCCAACTTTCGGAAAGCGGGGTTACCTGAATTGCTTTATAGCTGGTGCCATATCTATATTAAGGGGGTCTACGGTTTGATAAATATTTAATCACACTCGTTGAAAGTGGCAGCATTGACGTAGACTTTAATAGATATTTACTGATCTTAGTTTAGTGGGGCAACCATAAATGGTCGAACTCAATTGTCATAGCTCATCGGTCTAAATTACCAAGTGTTACATATAATATAATTCCCAGCTGATGCCTCACATTTGTGCCTAATTAAGGCAAGTTTAGTAAATATGTTTAATAACAATTTCTTGGGTACTAATTTCTGTTACCATAACTTTGAAATAAAGGTATTAATGTTTTCCACCCTAGTCAGTGATATGTGGTTCGATTATTCCTTATGAGAGGTTTTGACGGGCTTACAAATTACAAATTTGGTAACAAGTCTGCAGTGCAATGAGAAGATGCGCTCTTAACAGGCTAAAATCGAAATCGCAGCAAATGCGTTGATCTTAAAATCGTGATAAATAAGTTATTCCTCAATATAAAAGAGATGGCCATTTTCATTTTCATTGTTCGAAGTTCTGTTCATAATGAATGGACATGTCAATCCTATGGTGATAATGACACAAGATACACAGATAGAAATATTTTGCACAAAAATCTACATGCGACATGAAAACAGAACAGCAGTTATGAGATCCAATAGACGCCCACAGAGTAATAAAGAGTGTATCGGTAATATTTCCTTCAACAAGTGAATGAACCTTTAATGTTTCTTCCCCTAAATTAATGGTAGCATCATTCAATGTCATCACGACTTGAATTAATACTGCATCTCAAGTTGGGAATTTTTTAAAAAATCTCGTCTTCTAGCAGGATAGCAGCTTGTGACCTGAGTAATGTTCAGCTTAATGCTGATATTGGTTTGCAGCTGAATTAATCGTTATATGCCGTTTATTTTGACCACTTTTGCTTACTAATGTCATTATCAGAATAGGCTAGTCTCACACTCTCTTGGCTCATATTGTTAATTCGATTCTCAGTTGTGAAAGACTAAGCTCATAGATGACTTGGGTGCTTACCTTTGCTTCATGGCTAGCATGCTAGTACGGCTGACCAGAGTATTATGTACTTGTATACTGAGTTCAATCTCAAATGGACATTCTTTTACTGTGTTTTTGTTCCAGTCTAGTTAACCTTAGTGAATATACATTTGACACGGAGAAGTGGATATGATGTTCCTTTTGTAGACCACTACTATTGAAGTGATTGCTATCCCCAGTGGATGTTCCACAGGAGTAGCGTTGTGCCATAATAAGATAGATGTTCCCATAATAAACACACAACGTTCAGCGTCGATGTTGAGTATGTTCGCCGAATTCCCTTCGGATTAAAACTTACCTGCATTTCGAGAGAAACTGGAGTCCGACGTAACATTTGAAAAATGCTAACAGTTTACGAACGTACTTCGAACTGGGCTCTAAAATATATCGATATGGAGGAAAGTATGGCCGTGGGACGGATATACATATAGCATTTTGGGGAAACGATCTTCAAAACTAGACCACTGAGATCATCCACCTAGTTTACATAGATGCTTAGATGAGAACTTCATACTTTGGTTTCACCAGGAAAATATAGACGTGCATCTTGACCACATGGACGCTGTAAGACCTTCAATACAGTCCCAAAATGGGATTGGAGAATCAAACGGTTAATTGGTCCTTCCAAGTGTACCTATAACCTGGACAGAACATGGATTCGGGTCATCCAAATTCTGTAAAACGAATTTGTCAGATTCCTACGTATGCGTCTGTGGAACCGTATTAATAGAACCGAGAAAGATGATGATATAAACCCGAACCACTCGTGGAATGATGATTATGAGTTTTCTCAGAATATCAGACGATGTGGAAGACCGAAGAATGCATCGACCGAAATGAAGTGATAACATTAAGAAGAGTGAAATATTAATCTGAACAACTTGTGAAAGAAGTTAACTTTAAAAGCAAAATGTTTTATTTCATTTGAAATTAGTTATATCAATAACTTCAAAATCAAGTCTTAATACACCTTTCCCAACCCTAAAATAAGCCCGACGTTTATGTACTATTCACTCTGACGTTTGGCCTTTCTACAAACTGGTACAACGTTTGGGTGCTCCAAACGTACAACTTATGGTTTTAGTCGTTCGTATAAGGTTTGGATTGTTTAAAACATACGCTTAATGTTTTTTATCCGTTCGTATAACGTTTTCCAGTCAAGAAAAATACCGGATTGCCTTGATTAGAATAGAATTTGTTGGAAAAGTGTCACAGATCATTTCGAAGAAGAATTCAAAACCTTTATTGTAAATTCCCAGTTTGCGTCAAATCAACAGTAGCTAAATTGAATTCAATAATTGGCCCGAATATACGGTTTGCAGGAATGAGACAATTGAAAAACATCAATGAGTTCCACTTTCAACATCAAAAAATATCCGGACAAAAAAATCGCATATGCAAAGACAGTTAGCCGGAAGTAGCTGGACTCAGATGCACACACGGCAAGTAGGAAGTCTCATCTATTTGAGATGGAATTTTGTTGTGGTTTTCAAATTCAATCTGTCTGGCTTATTAATTCGCTGAATCCATTTTTTTAATGACTGGATCTGGTCATGATTAATTTCAGATATTCTAGTGCATAAGCTAGAATTATTCATATTATTTTTTACTGGTAAAATTCTTAATCCTGCCCTCGATATATCCAAATATCTCCTTAAGATTTGTAGATTTTTCCCAATTTGAATCAAACATTTTTTTTTTTCAGACTGCGTTGAGATGAAGGACCAGAAAGCTTACACTATTTGTGGAAGCACAGTTTTTCATTGGTTGTAAATAGATTTTAAGGAAAAGAACGGCAAAACCGTAAAGACATAACTGGTTTCGAAAGAAAATATTTTTCATTCAAGTCGTATTTATTCTGAAGCATCAGGTTTTATGACCGACAGCTTTCTACCTTCAACTCAAGTTATCATTAAAAAAAAAAAAAAACAGCCTGAATGAAAGTTACATAAACTTATCAACGGATTTACTTTTTCTTTTCCTCCAGCGTGATTTATTTAAGCAAGGGAGGTTTTTTCCATTAGAAAACAAACATAAAGCTTCTCTTTACGTCTTCAGTGCATTAAAATATTACTTACACGGATGGGAAGGAATAGAAGGTGAATTAGTCCGTGGAAGGGAATTTTCATCGTAACTTTCATCCTGGGCGGTTAAAAAAGATAAAAAAGCAACTAAAAAATTAAGCTGAAAGTAAGTATTCTATTTAATCACTGTCCCACCACAGCAATATGTGACACAAGGTCGGACTTAACGTGGGTAGTCTTACGAATGACCAATAATGATTCATATTACTTTATCGAATAACATAAATTGAAAATATCTCTATTCGACACACTTTTTCAATTAATGAAGAGATTAACAAATATAAGCGTACAATGAACGTTTGGACACCAGCAGTGAGTAATTCTTCATCAACTGTATGCTACAGTTCGTAAGACATTTGACTGTTCGCAACTGTTTGAGGAACGTTTGCTAATAAACGGTTCTTGTTCTTACTTCGATGTTTGTTCACTGTCAGAGTACCATTCACTAACGGTTGAGTGCAAACGTTATACGAACGTCCAGAGAACCTGTTTGATCCAGATAGGTTTTAGTTGGTGCCTATCACATTATCAACAGAAATCTCTAAACCTTCCAATTTAGATGTTTATTGGTTGTTGTTTTTGTATCCTCAGAGAGTCGTTCAAAGACCTTCCATGAAGCAGATTGATCTTAATAGCTTTTCCACGCCAGGAATTCTTCGATTGTTTTCATTCCTTCTTTAAAATACTGAGTAGATGACATCGACATTCATACATTATCAACGTACTCCCAATACCAAATAACTAGTTTTTTTCATAAGAATAGCAAATATGCTGAAAAAGTATATAATCATCGTTAGTTTTCAAACAGGTCAATTACTAATATATGTCCTATTTTTCAACTCTGTCTTCTTTCGCTTCCAAGAATAGTATCTTCTTGTCTTTATTTGACGATCTTGAATTGCTTTTTTCAGTTTGCTTCTATCTCCCGAACCACAGGTATATGGAGTAAGCGGCTTGCGTTAATCGATTTCTGGCTCAAGAATACCTTTTGTATTGATCAAAAACATAAAATCAGATTCTTTCGAACTCTATGGTAAGACTGTAGTCTTCTCTCAGAACATGGACAATTTTTCTCCCCTGATAAATGCTCAGACTGACAATCTATGTTAAAGGAGAGGATATATGACCTAAAGAAACGAACGTAAGCCGCTTATCTATTATTATCATCTTGTTTTTGCGCACAATAATTGACTGAAAACATGACTATCACATTGTCAATACACAGAAATGTAATTCAAACTGGCAAAGAAAAGGTAAGCAGACAGAATATGTGGCGCTGTT
>OY735203.1:6945263-6985263 GCA_963457665.1 Thysanoteuthis rhombus
GTCCACCGTTCGTCTAGCAATATGACCAGCTTGATACCATTTAAGTTTTCTCTGTTACTTCGGACCCTTATTTTTCCTCTAATATATTATGCCGTCTTGTGATCTCTCCATTTTATGTTGAGCATGATTCTCTCTTGTGTATGTTGCATGGTTCATTCTCTTGATTAGGTTCCCTGTCTCCATAGGTGACTATCGGGAGGATGCAATGATTGTGTACCCTGCTTTCTAACTCCATCATGATTTTCACGAATTGGAAGTTTGAACTTACTGTGTGGGAAGTGATTCTTCGCTTGATTTCTCCTTTTGGGTGTTTAATGGAGATTCGTTGTCATAAGAAGATGTAGTGGTCTGCTTTCTCCAATTCTGCGTCTTCGATTTTTATTGTTGTGTTTTCGTCTTCAACATATTCGTTGTGCATGGCATTTGTTTTATCAGAGTTTTATCAAAGACCAATTTTCTAATTTTTTTCGTTCAGTCTGTCCAGCATCATTTGGAGGTCTCGAAAGTTCCAAGAAAAAAGGACGGTATAGTCTGCAAATCTGAGGTTGCGTATATATTCGCCGTCTATTCTGATTCCCTCATTTTCCCAGCCTAAGTTTCGGAGAATCATCTCGAGGCAGCCTGTGAAGAGTCTTGGTGAGCCGTTATCTCTTTTTGAAAAACTTTTTTGTGTCTTTATATAGCCTGATTAAAGAGCTGCTGCGTCAGTATATATGTTGCAATACTGACATATACTGGGTATACGCCTTGTTGAATGAGAGCATCAGTGACCTTTGGGCTTCCTACTTAATCGAAAGTCTTGAAGTCAACAAATACTAAAGCGAGAAGAATTTTATGTCCCGCTGCCTTCTCTTTTAGTTGAATTACCGAATGGAGATGGTCAATGGTTAAGTAGCTTCTTCTGAAGCCAGCTTGTCTCTGTGGTTGGTTTTTATCCACTGCTTTGGAGATTCGCTTTGTAATCACTTTGGTAAAAAGGCTTTGTATACGCAATTGAGTAGACTTATTGGCCTGTAGATGTTGAAATCTCCCAGGTTCCTTTTTTCAATTTTTTATATAAAAGCATTATGATAGCAGTGTTAATAGGCATAGGCAGAGGTATAAGTTGACTAGCTTCCTACTAATGACCTTACTAGCTTGATAATCCACAAATGCAGTTGAAATCAAAAACTAAAACTTCCTTAAACGTATTATTGTGGCTGCTAATAAGATACTCAATAGAAAGCGTTATGCAACCCAAGTCTTATGACAGCATGCTGTGTTAGGGGTGATCGATTAAAAAAATTGGTTATAAATGAATGATTCACACTCGTTTTTAGTTGGGCAAGGATCAGTAAAAAATAGTCCGAAATTTAAAAAAAAAAAAAACAGGCGTGAATGCTGCAGGACACCAACTAAGGAATCGATTTAGCATAAACGTACATTGCAAATTGTCTCCTTCAAGCCAAATTCGTATTTTCTATACACGATAAGGAGTAAATGCAAAATTTTTCGACCCTACGCTCCACTGTACGCGTGATACATGCATAGTCAACCAAAAAGACTGATTGTCATCCAGATGCACCAACTTTAAAAACTGAAGAAAC
Organism: Thysanoteuthis rhombus; assembly: GCA_963457665.1. Taxonomy (NCBI): domain Eukaryota; kingdom Metazoa; phylum Mollusca; class Cephalopoda; order Oegopsida; family Thysanoteuthidae; genus Thysanoteuthis; species Thysanoteuthis major. Next base: position 6,946,850 of record OY735203.1, read on the forward strand.
CTGTGTTGATAGTTTTGGTGACAGTCTTGGCTGATAGTTTCCAGCATTAAGATGGTGGAAGAGGAAAGGCGTATTCTTTATAGATATTTTAACAAGAATGCGATTTATCTGTAAATATATAATTACAGTGATAAGGAATTCGTACGTTTTGAAAGTTGCCACTGCAAAGAATGTTGCCAACTTCTGTTTACTTTCATATATATAAATTTTTGTTCAGTCTATTATTTGACCGTTAAGGTATTATCTGTAGTCCAGGACAACAGTCAAATCTGTCCATATAGTATCTCCAAAAGTTCTCAATAATCAGAATCGAAAAACGCAAGGTAGAGAAAACAGATCATTACATCTACCCTGGACTACGAATATCCTTGAAATTCACAAAAGAAGGGGAAATCAAGCGGAGAATCACTCAAGAATGGTAAGTGTTGACCTCCAACAACAAGAAAATGTCCTAAAAAGAGGATTATACAACCAATACATCCCCCAAGAGTCATCTATGGAACTGAAATATGGAATCTAACCAAAACTAGAAACCAGGCAACGTGTACAAGAAAGAATCAAGCTCAGCATCACATGGAGATATCACAAGACTACACAATGTATTATTAGAGAGAACAGTTGTCAGAAATCATAGAATCTATCAGAAAACTCACATGGCTTGTCATGTTCCAAGTATGACAGACAAGTGATTGACATCGCGACTCACAACATGGATCCCCTGAGATCAAATGGGGAACCGAGGCTGGAAGAATATGAGATGGTGGGGCGAACCAAACAGAATCAAAACCTATTGGCTCTGCGACTTCCACAATAGACACGTGTGACGAATATTGGGGAAGGTCTATATCCAACGACAGACGACGAAACACTAAGGATGATGAGGATTTTTTTCGAGACATACTTTAGTATCCTCTACTATCTTTTTTGTTTTCATTCATATACGTGTATATATGTATGTATATGTATATGTGTGTGTGTATACGTATGTGTATGTGTGTGTGTATGTGTGTGTGTGTGTGTGTGTGTGTGTGTGTTTTGGCATTCTAATACAAATATTGATATTAGTAGACTAAAACAATATTCGTTTATTAGCTGCGTGAAAAAGTTCCAGGGGGAGAACCTGTTTTCAACTGTGTATTCAGTATCTTACTCTCTAAGAAAAATCACTGAAAACTTCAGCATACATCCAATATATTGTTTTAATGAAATCGATATTGGGGGGGGAAGGGTAAAATGGAATTTTGATTCTACCTGAACGTTCTTTTGTATATATCAGAATGGACACAAAGGAAGAAAAATACAATTAAAATAGGAAACAAACCATCATTAGCTTTTATCAGGCTCATAAGATTAAAAGGAATAGATAAATCAATGTTTTCTACAACTACAATTGAAGCAACGTTTAGCAGATGATTAAGCCGGTAAGAAAGGGATGGAATACATAAAGGATATGTAAGTGGTTGCGCACAAAACGAAAGCTATAGATTATCCAAGATTTATCTCCTTGTTGCGATTGCCCTGAGGATAAAAAGATCAACTGCATCTGGATTTCAAATACAATGAGTTATCCTCTAAATATATTATTCATAGTTTCATTTGACAGCTTGTTTTTGTTGCTTTGGTTTTATCTTCGCTCGAATAATACGGAGAATTTCATTATTATGTTGAATCAGATTACTTTGATTACAACTTCTAAATAGAAAAGAAATGGGACCGAATTTCTCGACCTTGTAAAGATGCAAAGGGTATAAATTTGTATTTGAATTATAATTGTATCATTGGATTTGATAAATTCCTTGTAAAATGCTATAATTTGTGTGCCATAAGGCAGGGAGAAAATTAGTCAGCTTTCATTCGTGATTACGAAAGAAGAAATCCAAAGGTTTAAAATTAGGAAAAGGTAGCAAAGAACTGGTTGCCTCACCCAAGAGTAATCAGTTCGGCATGAACTTCTACATAGCCTTAGGTCATCAATCAAAATAACTTTTAGATTATAATGCTTGTATCAAGTTTGTGTGTATGTATATATATATATATATTTATTTACACACACACACAGGGCCAATTTATTTGGAAACATTTCGTTCAGCACCGGATTTAACTACCAACTATGGAGATGAAAAACAAAAATGAGCCCCTGACGTGACTGGAAACAGCATTCACCAGGAAGCAGTCTTAACAAAGCTCTACGGACTGAGCTAACGGTGCTTTTGTTAAGTCAATCGAAATAGAGGACTCAAACCACCCGTCTTTTACTCTGCGATGTAGGCATGAATATTCACTTATATACATATACATATCAAGAAGTGTGTTCCTATTTTGCCGGCAGTATTTAATGTTATTAGATTAGACAGTTTATGTCTGACGGAATGTGATAATTATAGACACAATTTATTTGGTTAATTCCGGTGCAGAACGAAATATTTTCTTTCGGACATAAAATGTCCAATCTAATGACATATACATTAATAAATATGAATGACTGAATGGCTTGGCTTCGTGGACGAAGATTATCGGGAGAGACTGCCACAACAGTAGGGCTACAGACGGTTAGGCCTCCAGCCTGAGCAATGATATTTTAAGCTGAGGCCAGCTCACCTCGGATCAACCACTTTAAACAAAGAGTTGGCACCCGATGGTCCACCAAGATGGCATGGATAGGAGAACGTTTGACTGGAGTGTCCTCTGGACAGATGTGTCGTTGCTGTAGAAGTTCCCACAGCCCTTTTCAGGCACATTCCGACGGTAGAGTTTGCCAGTGATTGGACCATACAGTGTGATCAATCAACAGCTGGTAGATGCTTGGCAGGCTAGAGAGTTCAACCATCCTTTTAAGGAGAATTAGGACAGTACAGTTATCTGCAACTCTAAGCACAGAGCCTTCGGATCGTATACTCCAATGGAGCAGAGTTAAGAGATCTGATACCCCTCTGCACTGACTTTAGGTGTCTACGACCTGACTGTGTTGCAGTCATATCCTAATAACCTCTCCCCGTGCAGCTATCAGTGAGGTTTACAATCTTCCTACAAATTTCCTCGAAGTCCAGCGTTTCAGAGAGATTGAGAATGTCATATTAACATACATGCAGGTAAATACTAGCATCAGTAGCAAAAGCAGGGAAATCGTTTTTATTATACCTGTCTTCTGAAAGCCTGGGGTGGCTCTTATGAAACTTTGAATCCGGACCTTGACTTGACGTTTCACACAGTTTGTGAATTTATCATTTTTAACTTAGCTGAAGCCAACAAATGACCCTGCAGTATGTTAAAACCCTAGCCTACTGCATGATATTTTATAGCTAGCATTTTCCATTCTTACCCTAATCAACCTCTTGTGAGATGACTGCGAGGAGAGATGTCCAGTATTAGATTTCCCCCCCTCTCTCTCTCTCTCTCTCTCTCTCTCTCTCTCTCTATATATATATATATATATATATATATATATATATATGTCTGTGTGTGTATGAATATTTACAGATTTGAACACTACATAAATATACGAGATTTTTTCTCTTTGAAATTTTAGACACTTATTTTCTTATATATGTTAAAATAGTTTATGTAATTTTTCAGCATTTTTTTTTTCTTTTACATAGAATCTGATATTATGGTACAATGTGTGAATTGTTCTTGTTGGGGCCACCGATAGTTATATTATCATGGTTCCCCAGCAGTGTTTAACAAAGACCACTTCCTCTTCAGCTATGGTTTTAATATATATCTTCATTTATTTATGCTTAAGGACATGTCATACTACATGTATTTCATATGGATATTATTTTATTCAGCACATCATTTAAACTTTTGAAACCTAAAGTTTACTTACATAGGTTACCCCGAAAAACATACTTTAAGATCAAGAAGTACAACAACAGACTTAACCCATTTTTCGTGTTACTTCCATTGAGTGATTACCCTTATGAATATTCTATCCATTGTGTCGATTTTAATCTCAGATTGCATTAGATTGCATGCAAACCAACTCATGACATAATCTTTTAGAATACTAATTACTCATAGAAACTCCTTTTAGTTGATTTTCTACCAATATATTCAACCGAAAAATTCGACATCTTTTTTCACTAACCTTGGACCTAATTTCCAGGTCGTATACCATCTTTCTTCCATCAATATTTTTTTTTCTAAGTTATGAAATAAAATGACCATATATATATATATATATATATATATATATATATATATATATATATATATATATGAGACGAAACCAAACAACATTCTGCCCAGTAGGGAAAGGTGAATGGGCTATTCTATTATTACACAGACATTTGCTACCTGGTATATCGTGATTGATATTTCATCCCGCCCAACTACTCATCAGTCAAACAAGTATGTCAGAGCCAAATGTTTTCCCCTTTCACTGGTTCTAGTCAATTCAATATTCTCTCTCACTGACAAGGACTAAATCCAGCTCTTCTGGTTAGCTAATTCCCCAAACATCGATTCAAAACATTTGATTTATTATGCATTATTCATTTATTTTATCCTGATACTCTCGTTAACATATTTGTTGATTTTCGTTATTTCATTACGGCCAAGCTGATAAGTTTTAAAGGAATCAGGATGTTTATTCATAGCTTGATTAAATCGTCTAAAATATTACTTATTACTTAAAATACTATACATATATATATAGTCTAGAAATTTTTACAGCTTTAAATACTAAACATTAAAAAACTTTTTCAATAGATTTTTTGTGTCACTTTAGTCACCCATACACCAATATCTTTCAATGCAATTTATGTCATCTTTAAAGGTGTTTTTTTTCTTTGTATCCCCATACTTTGTTATTTATTTTGCAATGTATAATTTTTTCTTGTTGGAATCATCAGTTGTTTACCATGTAACTCTTTCAGGGATTTGAAAAACAAAACAGTTATACAAACGTAGTAACCCAACAGTGTTGATTAAACACCATGCCCTTAATTGTATAGATTATGCCATACACATAGTTTGTCAGTTTATTATAGGTTTGATATGTATTCTATATTGATACTATTTTATACTTAATATTCATTTTTCGAAGCAAGACTTACTTACGTTGCTTACCCTAAAAATTGTTTTTAACGATGAAGGATCAGTAAGCATAACAACAGACATGACTTGCTTTTCGTGTCATTTCTTTTGATGTTCACCCATGTGAATATCAAAACCGTTTTGTCGGTTTTAATGTCAGACTGCGTACAAACCAACTTATGATATCATCTTTAAGAATTCTAATTACACCTCTTTAAGTCGATTCTCAACCAACATATTCGACCAAAGAATTTGATAATTATTTTCCACTAGCCTTGAAGCATCAAGCTTCCATCAGATTTTATTTTAAACACTTTTAATTATCAAATAAAGTATCTTATGCACATGGTTGGAATGAAACCACTTTTTAACATGTTGTAACACCTCAATGAGCGATTGCATTAAAATACTTGAATACTTATATATATGTAAGGATGGATAGAAAGAAACACACGAATAAGGGTAAGTAAGTAAGCATTTATGGATGTAAAATTGAATAAATAAACTTTTGTACACCTCACAGGAATAGGAAGATATATATATATATATATATATATATATATATATATATATATGTATATGTGTGTGTGTGTGTGTGTGTGTGTGTGTGTGTGTGTACGCTGGCGCGTAGTGTATGCGTGCGAGCGTATGTGAGTATGCACGTGTGCAAGCACTCACCTGTGTGCATATTGTCGTGTCTTGGCATGACTCAACTCCGTGGATGAAGATTATGGGGATATCCATGTTTGACTAAGGAGGGGTGCAGTAAGATGAGCACATTTTGTAACAATGGCTGCACTAGAAAATCTATCACCTGGAGGGAACTCCGCTTTCATGCTTGTGGCTCTTCTCTTCAGTTCTGGTTCTTCAGTCCAAGTTCGGAGAGACAGTTCGCCTGGATGAACACATGTCGCCATGACTCCCTACCACTAGTCTCTATATCGATAGTCAATTCCTTTGATCTCTTCTCTGATAACAGTCTGACTGTTAAAGCGCCCAGTGAATAGTTCATAAGGGACTTTGGGTAGACGATAGCATCCTATTCTCAATATATGGTCTACCCAGGGTAGATATGCCTCCTGTAGTATATTTTCAATATATATGGCACTCACAACCCCCCCCTCTCTCTCTCTCTCTCTCTCTCTCTCTCTCTATATATATATATATATATATATATATATATATATATATATATATATCACATGTATATAAATATGATTAATATTTGGAAAAAACGTATTGGATAGTTATGAATTCGTATGTTTACGTAGATGTATCAGTGTGTATTTGTGTGTGTGTGCGTGTGTTTGTTTGCACAGGACCCGATTGTACTAACGAGTAAATTTTGTAGATGTAATCCAAGTAACTAATATATTAAAATAACATACAAACATATCTATCTATCTATTTACCAATCTATCTATGTATATATAAAGAGAGAGAGAGAGAGAGAGAGAGAGAGAGAGAGAGAGAGAGAGAGAGAGGGAGGGAGGAGAGAGAGGGGGGGAGAGAGAGAAAACTATTTTATTTCACTATAATTCAAATAAATATGCAAAATAACTATCTATAACTATGCAGCACGTACATACAGTGATATTTATTAGTATTAGCGCAAACTATGTGTTTTAACAATTCTTGGCTTAATCTATTCAAAATTGATTTTTTAAAATTCTTCCGGAAATATAGCATTTAGAATTTTTAAAAAATAAGGCGAAATTCATTCTATGTTTCGCAGATTGCAATATAATTTGATTCTTCTTGCATAAAGCTCCTGTAATTAATTCTAATGACATGTGCGGTATATACACCCGCACGTGCGTTCACACACACATACACACACACACACACACTTACACACACACACACACATGTATATATATATATATATATATACACACACGAATAACTGAAGAATACTTTATAACCTCAATGCACCGAAAATGAAATTACCACTAACCTCACTGTGACCTTCAATTGAGGAAAGTAACGTTCCAGACGTAACAACAGACGAATTAGCGTTTGCACTTCGGAATATGCAAAGCGGGAAGCCCCAGGTGACGACGGGATAATGATAGGTCTTATTTTACTTCGGTACCCGATATTTACAAGCTATTCTCGAAAATATTTACCAAGAGATTAACAAATAGAACATGCGAGCTTTAGAAATGTCTATTTGACAATTGACCATCTATACATAATAAACCGGGTAATCGAAAAGACATCAATAAACCACAAACTACTTTGTTTGGCTTACGCAGAATATAATGAAGCCTTTGAATCAACCGCACACACGATAGTCTTTAACTTAATACGAGAACATGGAATAAATGCGAACTCTGTAAAACTAAACGAGAATATATATGAAAATGGCACTGCAATAATTAGACTTTATAATGATAAAAACAACTTCAACAAGATTAACATTGGAAAAGGTGTAAAACAATAGGATATGATATCACCAAACCTTTTAACAGTGAGTTTTGTTTGGGAAAACGTATGAATAAACACAGACAGAGAAGATTCGAACAATTCAAGGTACTATAATGAGAATGCATTAATATCAGAAACTGTGGTGGGAGTGTCTCCAATATCATGTTAACTGATCTAAATGGAGACAGCAAAAAGGTCAAAGATGAACAGAACAATAAAAAAGTAATATTAGATCATAAAGTCCCGAGAACGATCATAAGAATAAAGAAGTTACGGAATATGTTCATCGAGATAACAGAGGAGAGACGACGGAAATTGAATAAAATCTCGCATAACACTCGGCTGGGAAGCATTTGATGTAAATAGAGACTTACTGAAAAGCAAATTGCCAATATGCTTAAAACCTGAAGTGTTCTATCACTGCATGATAATACCGGTTATGACGTACGGATGGAAACGTGGTAAATTACGAAACCGCTCGAAAACAAACTCTGAATAGCACAGAGGGTAATGGGAAGAGCAATGTTAGGAATAACTCTCAGGGATAGAAAAAATCTACATGGATCTGCGAGAGGACGAGGTTGAAGGATATCGTACAAGTAATTGAGCAATAAATATATCGATGGGCAGGACATATAGCAAAGTAATGACAACAGATGGAACAAAAACCTCACCATGAATAAAAACCGGACACAAGATGGAGAGATAAGACAGAAAAGTTTGCCTGTGAGATATGGCAGGGTTTAGCGCAATAACCCTGGTCATGAAACGAGATGGAACAGGCCTTTGTCCCGCAGAGGTCCTATAACGGCTACTGCTGTCGCTGATGATGATTATGATATATAAACTTCGGATGTGCATGTGTATGCAGCCACTGTATGTGCACATCCATTTATAAATTTAGAAAATAACTTAGAAACTTATAAAAATATTTAGAATGCATATATATATGTGTGTGTGTGTGTGTGTGTGTGAGAGAGAGAGAGAGAGAGGTGGGGTGTATTTCCGTCCAAATAATGCGTAGGCTCTACCTATAAGCAATAAAAGACGTCTATATTTCATTATAAAAATCCTTTATCGTTTTTTATGTCTGTCAAAATCACGACAAAAAGCGTCTTTTAATTACAATATATTATCACTACGTATCCAGCATTAAACGCGGCGTAACCCTGATTCATATCGAGTCAGACAAGGCAAAGAGACGCTTTCATTAACACACGATCGGTCTCGATTCTGCCAAGACCGTTCGAGAATGCCAATCCTCAGAAGAAAATGAATGCCTTAATGCTTAAATGAATCGAGGATAATGACTCTGTCTTTGTGGGGAGTCACCGGGGCTGCAGTTATCTCCGTTCATTTATCTGCCAATCCAACCATAAGTTATAAGACGTCGCTGAGTGTAAAGAAGTGGCGGAAGAGAAGACAACACGGGGAGCAAAGATGTATTTGGGCAAAGGAGGACAAGGGGAGAAGAGGGGTGGAGCAGTAGATAGGGAGGGAGCTATAAATAGATGAGCAATACAAATTATGACTGAAGGAAAAGAAAAGAGGAAGAGCTGAAGCGTAGATGGTAATTGTAATGAGTTAGAATAAAGGAAAAGAGAATAAGAAATAGGAGAATAAAAACACTCGAAAGTGAAGAAAAAAAAAACTGACCTAAGAAAAACAACGATAAGGGGAATGGAAAAAGAAACTGCAAACATCCAGCGAATGACTGACTGACTGATTGAATGAATGAATGAAAAAACGACATTTATAGTGAACGAAATTAGCCCAAGAGATAAAACAGACATGATTGGATAAAAGCGGACGTTCGCTAAGAATTGTTCAAATGAGGTGGATATTACTATACAAATCAATGATGTATGGAGAGCCAAAAATATATCCTAGAAGACGGAATAAGTGAAATTCCGTTTAACTAACAGATCACCCATCTGATCCCAGGAGACTAGATCTATTTATCAGTAAACTTTGAAAAAAAAGGGGGAAGTCTGTCAAATAGTTGGCGTTACTGCTTCAACAAACAAAAGATGGAAATTGAAAGAGAGTGAAAAGCTGGATAAATAACTGACTTGCTTTCACTCATTCTTCGGTGAGAGCAATCATTAGTGTGAAAACCCAGAGTTTTTATGAGGACCAAACGCTCTTGCTCCGTTATAACCTAAAAGATAAACAAAAAGGAAATCCATTCTCCAAACGATACTGTTTCAAACCTATGTGTCCCATTCCAACTCCTTTATTTGTAGTTCCTGTAAATTGGATTTGCGAACTTTGTCAAAACAAGTCGACCTGAGTTGGGCTTGAGATGTGGGACTGAATTCAACATCGGTTTTTATCCTTCCCATTGTGTCACTGTAATTCGTGTACTGCGTCTGTGGTTTTTGGTCCGGTCAGAGTCATCGGTCATTGTTGCTGCATACAAAAATAAAGTCAATACTCGATAGTGGGAGTTTTTAAAAAATCTACAAAAAAAATAACAATGATGATGATGATGATGACGACGAGGACGACGACAATGGCAACGATGATGATGATGGTGATGATGATGATTTTTTTTTCTGAACTCTACGGAACAAAATTTGAAGGGGTACTTTTATGAGTCAAAATCAACGGGATATATATACATATATATTTTTATTCAGGTATCGAAATCCATGGGATTTTTTTCTTACTTTTAAGGGTCAAAATTGAGAGCTAATTTTCTCCACTTTAGGGGTCGAAAAACAAAATATTCCTTTACGTCAAGGCTCAAAATTGAGGGTGATATTTTTTATTCTTTCAGAGGTCAGAATTGAGGGTTAATCGTTTTTCAGCTTTCATGGGTACAAAATCGGGGAAAAATTTTTTCCAGGGATCTAATTTAAAGGAGTGGCTAACTTTTAATTTTAGGTGTCAAAATAAAATTGATCAAAATCAAAGGGAATTCTTTTTAACTTACGGATCAAAATCGAAGGGGTGATTTTTCTTTCTTATTTTGCCCACAGATAACAGAATAAATAGGAAAGAGAGTGGAAAACTTGGAAAATACTGGGACCTGGCAAGGTAACTGAAGAAGACGTGGAACATGGAAGTCTGGGTAGTACCAGTGATAGTGGGTGCACTCGGAACCCTACCAAAGATACTGAGGGCGAGATTAGAAGAACTGGGTTAAAAGGAAGGATTGCTGAGGACTGCACGAAAACCGAGGAGAGTGCTAGAAATAAGAGATCAACAACCCCCGGCTGTGAGCAATGGCCTAACAGGGAGAAGAGGAAAGGGAAAGGAAAAATATGAATAAATTAAAAAAACTATGACAACATGGCAACTGGTGTGAAAAATGCCTCCTCCAAATGATTATGATAAAAATGAAAATAAAAAAAAATGAGAATGAGATTGTGTATCAAACTAACTGTTAAATTTATTGTTGCTATCTTTTTCTTCTTCAAGAATCTATCTTTTTGTCCACAATGATAAGCCAAGACTTGAAAGAAATAAGGGAGATTTAGCAACAGATTTGTAACATTCACGCAGCGTCGTGTGAACAGGAAGTAAATGTGCAGATAAAAACGTAAGATCCTCTATATGTCAACCATAGGAAAGGAGAAAAAAACAGACCTTTTAGTGTTCTTGAACTTCTACTTCTATTTTCCGCCTGATGATTACACAGGGCACCAATATCATAAATTTCATACACATTTAGTGGATGATATATATATATATATATATATATATATATATATATATGTAGTGTCATCCACATCCTTCTGTTTCGTTATATTACAACTCTTCAGTGTATTGACAATCCATTATCCTATCCAGTACCAGGTAGGATTGAAACCTTCTGCTTCATACCCAGAGGCCGGTATCTTACCACTGAGCCACTGGAGGTCAATAAGCCTGAATTAGCGATATATTTATTTAGTTTAAATTCTTCGTCCATCAGGGTGCTCAATTCCGATGGATGATATATATGTGAATGTGTGTGTGTGCACATATACATATGTATGTGTGTGCGTGTGTGTGTGTGTGTGTGTGTGTGTGTGTGTGTGTGTGTGTGTGTGTGTGTGTGTGTGTGTATATATATATATATATATATATATATATATATATATATATATATATTATTGTGTCATCCACAGACAGCTGTTTCGATATATTACATCTCTTCAGTGTGGCTATAGACTTTCCATTATCCCATCCAGTAGCGAGAGGCAGAATTGAAACCTCCACATCAGACCCAGAGGCTGGACTACGGAGCTGGACTGTCAGTAGGCGATATATCAATTTACTCACAGAAATTCCTCATCCACCAGAGTGCTCTATTCCCATGGAAGAGCATATATATATATATATATATATATATATATATATATATATATATTGGAATATAGTACATACATATAAGTATGTATATATATATATATATATATATATATATATATATATATGCATATATATATATATATATATATATGCATATATATATATATATATATATATATATATATATAGAGAGAGAGAGAGAGAGAGAGAGAGAGAGTAATATGTGGATGGTATAGTACCCCTTTCAGACTTACCAACATCGTGCACAACCACTCCTTCCTCCACCAAGAGAGAATTCTATTGGTGCTAAAGGTCGCAGGAATCTTGTGGTTACCCAAATTGAAATCAGTTCTAACCAATCCACAATTGTATCCTTTCATAAACCCAGTGAGGTTAGACCTCAGTAGCCTTTGTCGGCAATTTACTTCGTGGCTATACCCCGATAACAACACCTGAGTAGGAGTTGGACGAGATGACAACTAATAAAAACATATCTTGACAATAAAAATGAAATGCTTCGTATGTTCAATTATCATTCAACTAAACTAACAAAAACCATACCGAATCATTCATTATCCGGGACAAAAATGACCCTCTCCCCCCAGGGAGGGACCAGTCTGCGGCTGAAAAGCATACGACTGGAATAATCTCCTTGAGCGATTTTGATGGTCACTTGAACAGGTACAGTGCCTACCCAAGCCCCCACCCCCGAGAAAAAATGGACACTTGAGGAGCTCTATCATTCACTTGATAAACCATCAGGCATGAACCAGTCAAGTAATGCCAGAAGAATATAGAAAGGACAGGTGGTAGACAATCTACGAATCTGAGGGACATATTCAAGAATAAAACACTTACAGACACAGAATTGAATGAAATCAAATAAAAATTCAGAGAAGAACTGAACTGAATATACAAGCTGAGACTGACACGACTACAGTAATACACCCAAATGTCCGGCTTGAAGAAAACCCTGTGGTACCAGCAAAGGCTCTATTACCTTTAATAGATGAACCCAATCAAATATCTGTAGACTCTACAAATAGACAAGCATCAGAACGAGCAAGGAGGATAGACCATTTGTGAGTGAATATTATGATGAGATACGTTCATAAAGGCGAAAATTTATTAGCAAGGTAGACAAAAAATCACTAAGAAAAGTGATAATGAGTATTCATAGTAGAAAAAAAGTAAAATGGGAAATATTGCAATAAAGACATTCTTCGGAAGCCGGATCTTACTTAACTAAATGAAATAATTCATGCGTCAGCAAATGTTCAAGAATGTAGATACATAAAAAGACTTGAAGAAAATCAAATATGCATAAAAAGCCGAGCTTGGAAAAGACATTGAAATAATGTGAGGATAATTTTCAGTAATGAATGTGCTTATTAGTCCTGAAAATGTTAAGAGCGGAAAAGCCAGGAGAGTGAAGGAAAAAAATTGAAAACCCCCGACGATGTAGCATCTATCAAAATGACATTAAAGCTGAAAGTGCTGATAGAAGCCTAGAAGAATAAATATATTATTAGAGGACTAAATTTTACCGACAACATAAAACATTTTAAACTGATGATAAAGAATTCTACCGAAAGTTTAACAAAAAAAAAAAAAAAACTGATAACAGTAAAAGGTGTATCTGAACTGAAGACCGAACTTCTAGGAAAATATCTCGAACGATAAAAAGATTTACATTGAATACACAGTGTGGATAAAGGAGATAGAAGGACAGAATGAAGCGCTACAAAGACTGAAATGGCAGGACATTTTCGTTTCTGAACCAGAATACGCGCTAAAAATTGATCCATGCATTAAAAAGCTACTCAACTTTTGGCTTCCAAACTTTACATACTACCACGGTAATATACTGAGGCAGTATAATGAGATACAGAAGTCACCTGAAAAAACATTGGATTGCCTGGCAAAAAGGGTTACCTCCTGCCTAAAACAGAAGATACGGGCAACCCTAAGAATTTCAGTCCCATTACATCTTTATATCATCATCAGTCTTTTAACGTCCGTCGTCGGACATAGACCTTCCCCAGGATTCGCCACACTTCTCTATCATGGGCGTTGCCGAGCCAGTACTTTCTGAATTCGTCTAGCTCGTCTCTCCATCTAATAATCTGCCGGCCTCGGTTGTGCATGTGATCTTGGTGGGTCCATGTTATGAGTTGCGATGTCTATTGGCTGTCCGCCATTCTTGCAGCATTACCAGCCCACAACCATTTGAGCTGTTTAATGGATTCTTTGATGTCCCTATACAACTCACAAACATCAGTTGTGGCAGAGAGAAGATACGCATACATGTAGGAAAACAACCCATTCCCAATAGAAAAGAAAGAGTGTTTCAGAATATTGTAAGCAGCACTGAAAACTGAGCTGCATTTTTTTTTAAATATCTGTACGTTTCCTATTCTTGTTGCAACATATAACTTTAACATAATTAATTATAATCTAAATGGGATAAAAAAAATTGACTCCAGAATCAGGAACTTACCAACGTGACACCGAATGAGCCACCGATTGATCGCTTCTATTTGTCAAGGAGTAGCAGTGGGAGGGGAATGATACAACTCAAATTGACGTACAAAATAAAAACAATAGGATTATACCAGAATCTCGAAATCACGCAAGACTGGATGTTAAAACTAGTGAAAGAACATGGAAATACAAGAGTATTGCTCTCGATAGTTAAAGAAAGTAAAACGTTTGCAATGGAAGTGGACATAAACTCGGACAGTGTGGGGTATTCATAGAATATACACGTGGAAAAGATGAGGCTACATGCAAAGGAGCAGGGCCGTGAGGAGCTTGAGATGAAATGGGGACAGAGACCTCCGCATGGCCAATACATCTCCCGAAGCGAAGACGCTCCCATGGACCAGAAAAAAACAAAAACAGAAAACATCCACCAACAGGTTCGGAGCAATAGATTGAAAGCAGAAACAGAGGCATTTATAGTGGCTGCTGAAAATCAAAGCTTACACACTCAAAAATTCTAAGCAAATATCATGAAAAATGATTGTGACCCGGAATATTACACATTGAACCAGTTGATTGCGCCGTTTCTGGCTTGTTTTGACACATACTGAATATATGCAGACACGATAGAGAGGGGCCGATATCTACATTGGAAAATCTGCAACCATTTCGAAATACCAAAAGACAGTGATTGGTATGAACATCAACCAAACCCAGTAACTGAATGACACACTGGGATTTTGCAATAAATACATGAATGCACACAGGCACGATATAGTAATCAAGGACCATCATGAAAAAAGATTACCTTTAAATTGACATGTGTCTATTCTAATCGAGGCATATCAGTAAAAAGGTTGTGAGACTAGGGAAGTGCAATGATCTTGGCATCAAAATACAGAAGATCTGGAACTTGAGAGCATAAACTCTCCATTACCGTCGAGGTACCGGAAATGATGAAGAAAGTTACTCAGAAACATCTCGTCCGAATCCCTGGCGACGCTCCTCTTCGTAAAATCCATTAAATAGTGCTTACAGGCACTGCCCATATGTGATGAAGAACACTATCATCGGTTAAATACTAATGTAAACAGCCACACAGAAGAAAATTGCAGCACACAATATATAACTCAACACATAAAGGAATAGGGGAAAAATTAACTAGTACAACACTTCAACTTTCTTTTGTCCCAAGTTGTGAGTAACACCATGACAATACATTATAAAGAAGAAGATAAAGAAGAAAAAGAAGAACAAGAAGAACAATAATAATAATAATAATGATGATGATAATAATAATAATAATAATAATAATAATAATAATAATAATAATAATAATAATAATAATAATAACTAAAGAAAGTGGAACATTGAAGTCAGAATGGTACCAGTAATAGTAGATGCACTTGGAACTGTAAGTGAGATGCTTAAAAACGAGATTGGAAGATAACAGGAAGAAATAGTTTAAAAGACCATAGCATTACTTGGGACCGCAAAAATACCAAGGAGAGTACTGGAATGATCAGATCTATGACCCCCAGCAGGTAGCAATGGCCTAGCAGCCAGGATAAAGGCATAGTGAAAGCGGCATGAATCACAGCGCTACTACGACTGGCCAGGATGATATGAGAGGAGGACTGGAGACCTGAAGAGACTTATAGTCAGAGCCATATCTTGAGTTAACAAATGACTGGATATTAAAGCTTGTCTACCAGCATGAATCAACTAAAAAGTTACACTCGATAACTAGAGCAAGCGAAAATTCAAACAAGTTTTACACCAACAGGGTGAAATAGAAAGAGAGATATCAAGAAAAAAGTCAAACAAAAAGCCAAAAATGAATAGAAAAAATAAGAAAAATCAACTGGGAAGAAAAAAGCTTTACATGATCAATGCCTATGGCAAGCGGAGGACCATGATGTTGACAAAGATCTGGCTCATTGGTGGTGGTTGAGCTCAGGTCTGAAACTAGGAACAGAAGGGTTTATTGTAGACTTTGAAGACTAAAGCCTGATAACGATATATCACTAGGAACATATTTCAAGGAAGGGGACAAACCCAGTTTCGCTTCTGAACGCATGATAAGGAGATTATTGACCAGCTAATATCTGGCTGCTCTACCTTAGTCCTAAATGAATTTAAAGATAGACATGATGAAGTTGAGAAATGCTTTCAGTGGAAGGTATGTCAACACTATATTATCTACTCCACAAAGAAAAATGATATGAGCACAAACCACCATCTGTGCTAGGATGCGAAAGCGTTACATTGTTATAAGATCTCACCATATATACCAACAGCTCTATACAGACCAATAGACCAGGTATAATTTACAAGATTGTAAAGATCATAAATGCCATCTTATAAACATGATCTGATAAAAAACACGACGGCAAAATAATTTGAATGACTTTCAAAATATTAAGATCTTGCCAATATGTGACATTTAAACTCAACCATTATCTGCGTAGTAGTGGGAGCGCCGAGAATGATTAATAAAAACACTGATGTTGTGGTTAAAGAGTCAATATGTCCAATGAGGTTGTGTACTGCCTGACCACGAAAAGAATAACAAAAACAAACAAAAATACAATCACCTAATAAGGAAACCAGAGAACACACCCTAACAGGTGTTTACACAAGTGCCAGTCTGTACCTAACTGGTAAAAGGAAAACAAATGCTTCGGAAGAACGTGAGTGAGAAAAAAAAAAAAAAAAAAAATATATATATATATATATATATATATATATATATATATATATATATATATATATATATTTATTTATTTATTTATTTATTTATTTTGTATTTTCTGTTGTATATATATATATATATATATATATATATATATATATATATATATATATAGAGAGAGAGAGAGAGAGAGAGAGAGAGAGAGAGAGAGAGAGAGAGAGAGAATCGCCCAATAACCATTCAATTTGGATCTTCGGTGAAAGGCTGGAAAGTGACTGTGTCAAATAGCAAGCCAAGGAAACAAATAATAATAGTAATAGTTGATATTTGTTGCTGATTAGAATTAAAACTAACAAATAAAAATACTGAGACTCTGCTCAAGAAATTAAAATAAGTGAGGCTTGGAAATGAAGTTCGTTCATAAAATCATTTGTCTTCTGGAAGCCGTCAAAGAGAACCTTATGGATTAAACAATTTATTTGAGATATGAACAAGGAAATTCCATTTTCACTGAAGGAAATGTTGAGGCTGGCAATAAGGCGAAAGATAGTGCTGGGAGATTGGATGAAATTTGCTCTCACCCAAACTTCAATGACAACCACTCGAAACTATAGATATGAAGGTTGAAATGTTAATATTGAATAGAAGTTAGAAAGTCTTTTTATATAACAGTTTGAAGGTTTGATTCTTTGTGGATTTGAAATTCAAAATGATTGCACAGTTCAGGTTTGAGATTAGATTTAGCTTACGAAATCTGTCAGGTATTGTATGACAATGTCCGAGCAGACCATAGAGTGAAATGGAAATTTGGGGAAGGCTTAAAATAGATATGATACTTGCAAGGGAACTAAAAAAAGAAAATGGGAGAAAAGCCAAGAATATATTTACTACTTGCTAGGGAACTAAAAATTGTTTAATTCTCTTGGATATGAAATGGAAACCGATCACCCAATTCAGGTTGAAGTCTCGATTCGGGGGGGGAAAAAAAAACGAAATATCTGTCAGATACTGGATCTCAATATCCCAGCAGACCTGAGTGAAATAGAAATTCGGGGAAAGCTAAAAATATATCTGATACTTGCAAGGGAACTAAAATTTGTGGACCCTTCCTAATAAATATTCACAAAGTCCAGCCGTACAAATATGGGACCGAATGAATTCGATATTCACATGTGCTTATGTGTGTATCAGGTTAATGTAAGATTGTCCGGTATTTTTTGACGAAATTTTAAACGTAAATAGAATTCATATCATCATCATTCAGTCATCAAAGTCTTAAGTTAACAAAGATCAAAGCTAAGAAAATTCCTTCAAATGGTGCTCTGATCATTCTGAACCAAATTTTATCATCAAACAAAGAATGAAGTAAAGGTGTTCGCAAAAAAAGAAAAGATTCACACGTTTTGTAAAAAATATGCCTTTCCATCCCCGTATATATATATATATATATATATATATATATATATATATATATATATATATATATATATATATATACATACATAAATACATATATATATATATATATATTTATATATATATACATACATATATATATATATATATATGTGTGTGTGTATGTGTGTCTGTGTCTGTGTGTGTGAGTGAGTATATGTGTTTGTGCGTGTGTGTGTTTGCATATGCTTTCGTGTCCATCAAGTTGATGCAAGGTTGTCCCTCATTGTTTGACGATTTTTTTTGTTTGTTGTGAAAATAGAATTCATATCATCATTATCCAGTCTTCAAACTATGATTTTTGGCTTACTTTGACCCTATGCCACATTTCAGCAAAAGGTGTGTATTCCATCATGGAATATCCGATCCGGATATCTCAAGGGATTTTTCGATATCTTGAAATCATTGGAACCGCTAACCAGATGAGTGTTACATGAAGCAAACAAGCAAAAATCTGAGGGTCCAGAAAATATCTCGTATTCGAAAGAACCCCAGTAGACATTAAAATAAATTATCTTCTACTGGACTATTCAAACTAACCAATTACCCAATGCAGCTTTGTGCTGAGATAATTTGTCTTGATTGCAAAAAATTCAGAAGAGAGAATTATTTTTGAATCACACCATACATAATATATATATAATTTCTGTTTTCATGCTAAACCCTTTTTGTAGTGTTTGAATTTTTCTGGGGCTCATATTACTTCATTTGATTGTTTATACAAGCAACCAAAAGCTGAGTAAGTTTCAAAGCGATTCCGAAATTTCTCTAACACCATGCGAAAGATGATGCTGGAAAATTACGCATCAACCTATTACATTCAAACTTACACACGCAACTATAAATAGCAAGCAATTGGGGTAAAATAGTGACGGATCGTTACCTTGCACTTTTTCTCTGTTAATGTATTTATTGACATAATATCTTTCTGCCACTTGAGCAACAGTAATTCCTCTTATGCGTTTTCATTTCTTCTCAGATTTCAAAAAGATTATTCGGCTCTTACAATGACAATCGTAGGAGTGGTCTGTATCATAGACTATATATATATATATATATATATATATATATATATATATATATATATATATATATATATATATATATATATATATATATATATATATATCTTCTAATTTTGGACTAACCTGATTTTATTGGTTTTTGAGGTGTATTGGTTATGTCCTTTGATTTGGAACTAACCTCCGTCTATTGGATGTCGTATGTATTTGGTGTTGTGTCGGGTAAGATTGATTTATTTCGCTGTACACATGCCTTTCAACAGACGCAGATTAATCCAAAATCAAAATATATATGAACAATACACCTCCACACCAATAGATGCAGGGTAGTCAAAAATCAAAAGATAATTGACTGACTCACACACACACGCAGAGGACACATTTCATGATATTTTTTTTTCAAGGTATGATCTTTTTTTATGCCTAACTACCTGTTGATATCTAGTTGCCATTATGTTTGTCTGTCATGTATGTCTCAAATGGGGCTGCTTATTGACTGAGGTGTTTGTATGCGGGGCCATGATTGAGCATGCGCTAAACAAACTACATCCTTGAATCTCACTGTCTGAGACGGGCATCGAAACTGGCGTAGCAAACAAGCCAAATCGCCTGCCACTCTTCACAGGATCTGTGTTCTAAATCCGTTGCACGTACGACGGAAAAAGTTTTAGGTTACATACATACCTGCTACTTCAACCCTTTGACTTCTCTCTCGGTCTGATTATCTACCACTTCAATCCTCTGGCTCCCGGTACCCATTCTACTCACTTGCACATTTGGGGTTGAGAGTTTTGTTTGGCATGAAACTACGGTTCACTATTTTATTTACTTGTACGCGTATTGTTTGAAACTTTCGTGATTACGTATACGATACAAACAACATAACTCTTAATGTTTCATCCTCCTCCTCATCATTCCTTTAACGCCCTTCCCTAAGATTCTCCTATGAATGCTGCTTGGTTCTTGGGTCAATCTTTTGTGTAGTTTCCATGTTTCGTTTCCACTTGACTCCAAGTGATTATCGGGGGGGGGGGGGGCATTTGGACACTTCTAACGACTAAAGTTGCTTCTGAGATAATATCCATCGTCATTACTTCAGGTTAATCGCATTCATTTTTCCTACTTGCATATGTCTGGTTTTTATTTTCGAAAACAGTAAACCCTAGATTTAAGTGACTCCAGTGTGACAGATTTCCCAAACAGTGGACAAGTTTCATGAATATTTATTTTATTTCTGTTCAATGGTATTTAAGTTAGAAGTTGTAATTAGTATCGGTATTTAAGGGAAAAGTTGTAATTAGAATTAATATTTAAGGAGCAATTTGCAAATACCTTTCATTTTCTTATGATGAACAATACTTGTTAAAATTATGCTCTAAAATCAATTTTATCTATGAGATTATGGTAGGTTTTAGAAAAGATTTTTAGTCTTCTCTAAGAAAGTTAAATCTATTGAACCATACTGTCGTGAAGGTTAGTAAATATTTCGTATTTTTCATAACTTGATGATTTTGTATTTAATGTTACTGTACATTTCATTGAAACTTTTTTAAACTGAAAGTACAGTAGAAAATGATGCCCCAGGTTATATTCGGATCTAACGGACCTTCGCCATTGACATGCACTCCATCCAACGTCAGTCTGTTAAACCGACGGTTTGCTGAAATTTATAATTCCTCGTAACAAACATGATGGACTCTCAATACATACATTATATAAATACCTACCTATTATCAAAAAGTAACAACGACCTCACAAGTGTCGTTATTCAGTTGGTATCAGTAACCATCTTTCCTTTCCCGTTTATTTTGGTATAACAAGAACGAAAATATATGTCCTCAATCTTACTATGGGCTCCATATATAACCGAAATCCCGTTCTCCTTAACAAGTTTTCTCCATTTCGATGAGGTTTTGGTCATTAATCAACTTTGTTCCCTCTTTGATGGCGCAGAGCTGATAGCGTATATCTTTAACATCATTATAACAGCAATCATGCATTAAGTGGTCTCCATCACAACCAGTAATTAGATATTTGCTATATCTGGGGGTTTATAAACCAGACTGTCTCTGAAAGAAGGAATTGGCTACTTAACTGTACGGCATTATTAGAGCGCGTCTCCTTTAGAATTCTGCAATTCACTATTACTCTTGAGGGATAAAGATTCTCTGTACATAATTGGTGGTTCAGTGTTCCCTGCATAATGGGAAGTAGCACTGAGAAATCGTCTCTCTTGTGTAGTATTATAATTTTCTTTTTTTTCTGTGTAATGGCTAAAACTTATCGGATGTGAAATATTTACTAAGTTGAAGTTAATCCAGCACAAGACAAGATGAGATTAGGGGACATAGTAGGCTTATGATTGAAGAGAAACTATTTACCTTGGAAATCTGTTCAGGAACTCAAAAATGACCAAGATTAATGATGGGAAATATGCCACTCTCTCAGCAACTAAGTAGACTCAAAATGTACATGAACATATATTCACAAATAAACGCAGGCTTACTTATTTCGTTTTTTAACATTTCGAACTCTTGAAGAAAAGAAAAGTCTTTTCAAGCCTAAACATCTTGCGTTTTTTTTGTTTTTTTTAAATCTTTTTCAAAACTTCGTTTTCAGATTTATCATTTACTATGACAGCGTTCAACTACAGGGAACTGAGATATTTTCCCCTGACGTCATATTGGTGATAAATCACGTCAACCGTCCCTGGACAATAATCACTTCCACTTTTTTCACAATCATCTACGAATTGTCTTTAATCACTATTGGATTTCATGCTATCATGAAAAGGATCAGTGCAAAGAAATTACTCGTGAGATATCTCTTCAAATGCTTTAGGACATTTCACTGTCTTCATAATCATCTACGAATGTTATTGATTCTCTATCCAATTATTATAGGCTTGGAAGACCTATGCGTACACATTTTGGAGACATAATATACAGTGAAGTGATTGATCGAACATCGACTGTTAATGTAGATAGGGTAGTTCGCCTTTCAAAGGTATGTGGAGCAGCCTGCTATAATAGTCTTGTTAAATATGTTTCTGTCCATCGAACGAAACTGAGGCATTGAAGTATTCCAGTTACTTATTTTCATCGTTGTCTATCTATACATTTCATATCCAAGTGTTGATAATTTGAAAGAGCAGATGTCCATTATATTTATTTTGATAATCTATCTGAACTATGCAAAAAATCAATACTCTTCAAATCTTATTCATTTTCATTAGATATCTCGAGAACGGCTGTCCTAACTATAAACTCGACACTACTCTGTCTGTTTTATAATATTTGATAAATAAATCAATCTTTATGGGGTTACAGCAGGGTGTATTTTATTCCCGAATGTTCATCCTGAAGTCAAGTCACCCATGCATATAATTTGGAGCTCGCATGGTACAGCATCCCCCTGTGGTTAGAAAATGCCTGAACTGACTTGACCCTTAATTGACCTCTCGAGATCAACAGAGGTTAGGTTCAACT
This sequence comes from Thysanoteuthis rhombus, assembly GCA_963457665.1. Taxonomy (NCBI): domain Eukaryota; kingdom Metazoa; phylum Mollusca; class Cephalopoda; order Oegopsida; family Thysanoteuthidae; genus Thysanoteuthis; species Thysanoteuthis major. Next base: position 6,969,763 of record OY735203.1, read on the forward strand.
GCCTTATGTCCTGAGGCCAAGTTATCCAGGTAGACAAATTCACAGCCTGCAGAGTGCTGCCGTCTCCGTTCAATTGACCTTTTCAGAAAATGCCCAAATTGAATTGACCTGAAATTGACCTATACAGGACACCAGCGGTCAGCACCACCTATTTTCACCCTGGAGTCAAGTTGCACTCGAATGCAAATTTGCACGCCGTAGGGTGCAGCAGTCTTCATTAGATTTAAAAATGCATACCAACATCAATCCGACATTGTATTGAACAGTATAGGTCACCAAAGGCTAATACCACGTATCCTTTATTCGTTGTGTGGTCAAATTACTTTTGTAGATAGATTTGTAGATTCTAGGATGCAGCCGTTTCTGTTAGGTTCGACGATATCAAAATTGACCTGATCTAGAAATAACATTTATAGTCTGCCAGAGATCATTTAACTATTCTATATTCATTCTGCGAACAAGTTGCCCTTGAACACATATTTCCAGCCTCAAGGAGCAACTATTTAGGAGCTTATAAAACATACGTTTAGGGACAAATTGTCAAAGAAGAGAAGAGATATTCGTCGTCTTTACTGCAATATACATATATATATATATATATATATATATATATATATATATATATATATATATAAGTATTTGTACAATTTCATGAAACGAAGCGATGAAAGAATTTAGGAAGCACCTATTTTGGGAAATACATAATTGAATTGCTGACCTCTTTCCTCTTGCAAAAAAATGTTTTTTGCAAAAAACGTAGATTTGAACTATAGGGAACCTCTGGTCAATGTAGACGAATATATTTCTCTGTGTGTGTGTGTGCACGCGCGTGTGTGTGTCATACACACATATATACGCACTTCTACACATGCAAATGCACGGGACACAAATCAAATACGTAATGCACTTTCAATGGAACGATTTCAAATTGCACTTATCAATGAACCTCAGAAACTAACATTTTCATAAGGAATCTGAGAATAATTTACTGCTTTTTTTTCTTTTATAATTTTCACTAATAACATTTTTTGAGCAAGTATGTGTATATATATACGTTGGCTCGTACATATATATGCACACACACGTACATATGCATATGTCATCATCATCAGCCGTTATAAGTCCTCTACTGGACAAAGACCTTTCCCATTCCTCCCCATGACCAACAATCTCTAATGTCCCACCTGAGAACTCTTCTATTATGTGTCTTCATCTTGTGTTCATTGCATCCAATGGGAATCAGTCGTTTAGTGTTTTGCTCCATCTATTGTCCCTCTTTCCCATCATGTGCCATGCCCGTCTCCATTTTTGTTGCAAATTACTTGTATGATATCCTCCATCCTAGTCTTTTCGCAGATCCATGTTGATCTTCTTTATATTGTCAAGAGTTATTCCTGACATTGCTCTTCCCATTGCCCTCTGTGCTATTTTGAGTTTGTTTTCAAATGGTTTCGTCAGTTTTCAGGCTTTGCACTTGTACGCCATAGCTGATATTATGCATTGATTGTATACTTTACGTTTCGAAAATATTGACAATTTGCTTTTCAGTATGTTTTGATTCATACCAAATGATTTCCAGAAAATTATTATACGTCGTCTCATTTAATTTTCTTGGTCTTTCTCAACCTTTGTTACCTGAACAAGGTAAATGCGCACCTTAACTTCTTATCAGACTTCACTCTGTATTCTTTTGATCTTTTATGGGACTTTATCATTGAAAAAATTACTTTTGTCTTTGTTTTGTTCGTATTTAACCTTGATTTTTGGCTTGAACACTTGACATGTTGATTCTAATATTAATGCATCATCATCTCAGTACTCAAGACGGAGAATATTTGAACAATCTATGCTCACTTCCGTTTTCCCAATCAGGTTTCTGAGATATGCTTCCAAGGCGTGTTGTAAAGAGCCTTAGTGATATTATATCCCCTTGTCTTACTCCTTTCCCAATTACAATCCTAATCTGATTATTGCTGCGTCATTTTTCGTATATATTCTCGACGCCGTTTTATCTTCATTTATACATTGTTCTTACATTGAATAGAAGGCTCCCGGGTGTTCTATTATCTGAGGCTTTTTCATAGTCTCCATAAGCCAAACACAGTGGTTTGTTGTATTCTGATGCCTTTTCCCCTCTGCTGATTTAATATGTATATGTATGTATGTGCAAACTATATGCATGTGGAGGCAGATGTATGATGTGCAAATGAAGATAGAAATGCCAAAAATACTCCCTTTGTATTTGTGCTCGCTTCCCAGACCGTAATATGATTATATGAATTTAATTATGTCTAGTCTTTCAATCCCAGCGACAAATTTAATCAAATTTTTGTGTTTTCATCGAATTTGGCATACGTGTATTGATCTATTTTTATCAAAATTCATCAATTTTTATTCTTACGTATTCGTGTGTCTTAACGATAAATTGATAAGGAGTTCATAATTCTCATTTTCTGCTACTGTCCACTTTCATAAAAGTCACTCCCGCAGATGCGGCTCTGTTGGCCTCTGAACGATGCTACAAGAGATCAGCAAATGTATCAAGCGTGTAAACACGTTTCCACAAATATATCCGAGTTGAATAGGTCAGTTTCCTCTTTTTAGGAATTGGCTCTCAGCAGAATTTGATATAAGACGAAGTAGTAGTTTCATGTGAATGAAAAAAGGGTTGCAAAATAGATAAAAAGTTGAAGAAAAAAAGATTTTTGCCCTACTCTAAGAATTATTTTAGCTTGGTGTTTTCATAAATTCTAAAGTATTTCGGTGAATCGATGGCTTTAAGTAGTTCAGAATCACTAAACAAATTCTGGTAGAAAGATAGCTAAGAAGCATTTTACAGGAACACACAGATTTGCATATATTGCAATAGGCAATCAATAAATTTCACATGCTTACATACATTTGCCATTAGCGTATCAGCCCATCAGGCAACTGTAAATTTGAGGGACATAAATCCAGATATTTCTCTAAATAGTTATTTACTTTTTAAACTTTGTTTTTCAAACACATACACATACATAAAAATCTCTGTCTATCTCTGTCTCTGTCTCTCAATATATATATATATATGTATATAAATGTATGTGTTAGAGAGAAAAGGGGGCAGCAAAACACTTTTTGTCATCAGAACTTTCATCAGCTGTCAGGTACGAATTATGTATGTCTTAACGTGTGTCATTATGTATGGCTTTATGTAGATATGCATGTATGTACAGTCATATAAATACGCATGATATCCATATTCATTTGTTCATTTCATTTGATAATGTATGTATACGCGCAGACATGAACAATTTTATCTTTAATGTTTTTTATATAACCCTTTATGAGAGAGTTGATTTTCCATCACTCACACTTTTTTTTCGATTTTTTCCATCGTTGGGTTCTTGTTAAAAGGAAGTCGTCAAAATGGACGGGAGTGTAAAAAAAGATAGCTTCATATCTTTCCATAAGGTTATTGAAGTGAATAATGCATGCAATCTGATCTGAAAATATACATATATCCATACACATGTATATGTGAAGAGTCATGATTATTATACCACCTGGCACTTCTACTAACACACCCATATATATATATATATATATATATATATATATATATATATATATATATATATATATATATATATGTGTGTGTGTGTGTGTGTGTGTGTGTGTGTGTGTATTAGTAGAAGTGCCAGGTAGCATATATATATATGTGTGTGTGTGTGTGTGTGTGTGTGTGTGTGTGTGTTTGTTCAGGTGCGTTTACAGAATGGTTATGACTCTTTTTTAATAAAGTTACTCAAAATTTGACGTTCTTCAAACCATCTTCTAACAAGCCGGACGATTTTCTTGGACAAACCAACAATTTTATCGAATTTTTATGTTCGAGCGTCTACCCTAAGTTCATCAATACATATGTATGTATAGAATTACTAAGAAATGGATACCTAAGCCGGCAGTTTAGCTCAATGATGAGTATTTGGTTGCGAGTTCGATTCCTGCAGCTGCTCTATCTGCTTCAATCGTTTATCCTATTTACATTGTCTAGGCCAAGTGACACATTCTCTGTGTAATAATGGAAGGACATCTCAAATACTTTTAAATGATATAACAAAAACACTCATACACACACACACACACACACATATATATATATATGTATTGCATTGGCTGAGAAGATCGTTCGTTGTTTGTCGTTACACCACATAAGGTGCGTTTAGTTTTAATTATCCTAATCCCAAACGATTGCTCATGTTAACGCACATCTTTTTGAATTCTCTATTGGATCGATACAATTTATTGATTCTAACATTATAGATAGAAGAAAATAAACAATATTTCCGGCATAATATGACTTTCTATTTAAGAAAATGTATCAATGTTACTCACAGGTGAGAAAAATATATTCAATTTATGGATTTATGGAGAAGCATTTTGAATATTGACTAACAGGCAGTTAGTTTGGCACATCCCAATCTTGTCACCGTTCAGCTATCATTATATTCGAATACTTCCAAAATAGTCAATGAACACCTCTTATAAATTATATTATTTATCAATTGATTTTATTCTAGCGTATAACCTGACAGGGAAGAGGAAATAGATTAATATATCGGCACTTTGCATAAATGTATCACCGTAGCGTTATTCAAAAAGATACCAGCATCAGATTTGGGCATTGTTTGCGATAAAAAGACCATAGAGACTCTAAAAAGCACTGAACCCCCCCTAAAGAACTACGTTCATTTTTAGATAGGGTCTATTGGCATACTCATACTGATTTTCAAGGCTGTTGGCACCAAACACAGATCACGGATGCACAAAGACTGAATGATCTGGAGCCTGCTTGGTTGGTTGGTTGGTTGGTTGGTCAGTCTTTGGGGGGGGGGGGCTACGGATTAAATATATCTTGGGAAGACGGGGTCAAAAAAGACTGAGCGCGACAGAGATCGAGAGAGGGATATAGAAATAGACGAGGGAGAGAGAGAGAGAGAGAGAGAGGAGGGAAATGAGGAATGGAAGTAAGTGAATAGAACTAATTATGTTCTTTTCACTATGTGAGAATTGGCTCATCGGGATAAAACAAGATAACTTTCCAAATAGTGACAAATAAAAGCGAACGTCATCAAAGACGATAATTGAGGCCTGCGGTCATTTGAATGTCGGATGTCGTAGAGGAGCGGGTCATAACTGTCTTGCTTTAACGGCATACAACTGCTGACCCCTTCCAACTCAATAGAAAATCACCGCCTCTCCCCTGGCGACCACCGTCCTCTCTACCCTCCGACCCTCATTCTTACATTTTGGTTCCCCGACACCCTTTTGCGAGCTGTCGTAGTTGTTACATTAACACTACTCGTAATCTAATTATGTAAATGTTGCCTGATCTTTGAAGGCCCGAACGTAACTTGGTTTGTCGTGTTCCTGTTAAAATATCCCTGGGATAACAACCCCTTCTTGAATCCCAGGAGTAATGATTGGGTCTCGTTGATGGGAATAAATTTATTACTGGAGCTGTATTTTGAGGACAAATATCGAAAAAGGTCCTTTTGTTGGATTTAGCATCCTAAACACAGCAATAACCCAAGTGTTGCCTGTTCAGCATTATGGGAACATATGCACAAAGTTAATTTTCATATAAGCTTCACCTTTAATTGACTGATACATGAGAGAATATATATATATATATATATATATATATATATATATATATATATATATATATATATATATATATATATATATATATATATATATGTATATATATATATATATATGTGTGTATATATATATATATGTATATATATGAATATATATATATATACATACATATATATATATACATATATATACACACACACACACATACATACATACATATATATATATATATATATATATATATATATATATATATATATATATATATATACTTCGAATTTATCATGAAACCTGTTTACCATATTGCTTCCAACATATTTTGTAATTTTGTTCAGATATTTCTCCTGCTATTGAATTGGAAAATTCCTCAAATCAATTGTTCTTCTATTTACTTAAATGAAAAAAAAAATCAGTTCGAAGAATGGTTTAGTGTTTTTTTCGGCCATACTTTGCTAATGTACTCAAAAAGCATAATTTTTTTAAACACCAAGATTTAATTGAAAAACAACAAACAAACTATTCGAGTTATGTACATTGAAAGCAAACAATACAAGTACAGATTGAGCGATAAAAACAATTCTGAGGCACTTTATGGTAAAGTATTGCAAAATTTGGTGTTTCACCATCAGATTATTTTCTCTGAAAATATCTTGTTTAAATTATGTGGTTGCGATAGAATAAGTAAGTAGCGATTAGGAAAGCTAAAATCTTGCCTTTGTTTATCGGATGAAAATGCAAATAGACGTACAAGCGAATATCCAAGCGGAATCATTGCTTCATTTTCCCCCTGTTGCCATAAGTCAATGTATTATTGAATAAGTAAGAGTTAGATTGAATTACAGCTTGGACATATTTGTTTAATGAATCCAATGATATCCAGCATCGAATAAGAAGTCACAGACACGATTTAATCACGAGTTTAGATAGATGCCAGTTGCAGCGTTATTATCATCTACTCTGAATTTCAACACCAGAAAGCAATAAGTTTACTTGGTAAAAATTTTGATTATAGTAATTATTTATCATAAAAAAGGGGCAGAAAGATTAATTAAATAACATCTTAATATCTCAACATTTGCAGACACATTTTGCAGTCACATTGGTCAATGCAATGTATAAAATGAACAATACAAATTTGCAAAGATAAACGATGAAAAGACCCTTTACGTTGCTTCGAAGAGCAATTTTATTTTTCAAAACACTTCACGACGGTTTTTGGTCCTTGGTCCAAAGCTTCATAACTCAGTATAGGGTTTGTATGCCATGTATCTTGCCGGTGGGGCACCCATGACAGATGTTTCTTTGGTAAAATAGCCTGACGAGGTCCATCTCTCCTTAGGATTCATTGATTCTAATCTTAATATTGAGTGCGTGGCTAACATCCAATCATAAACATTTTTTAAGTGAGGAATCTCTCTAAAAAAAAGGGTTAAAATACAAATTTATGGTAATCTGTTTTGCTTTATGCCATTTTACCTTACAAAAGTGTCCATACGGAAACGCTACTTACCTGTATTTATTCAACACATCACAATGGAAAAAAGTGACACATGGCCAACACTTTGAGTTGGAAGATCCCTCAACGCGTGATGGGAAACAAGGCACTAAATTTCCGAAAAATACCCAGGTCCATCGACCCCGACGAGTACAGATTCCACCCAACCCCATCTCAGTTCAATTGTGTCGGATGGACAGACCAACGATAAGCAGAAGAAGATTATCTTGTGAATCGTTGAGAACTTTGCTTCATGGTATTTCATTGAGCAAGGCAAGTTGGCTTTGTCACTTTACTCTGTTGGTATTTATGGACAAGTCATATTATGCTACATTATTATATCGTAATCCTTGAAATAACCGTAAAAATCAGCGTTGAAGAGAAATGAATTGTGTGCGTTCACCACTGTGACAAATAGTTTGTACACGTGCTTTCTTTCCGGAAAAGAAAGAGAATTCCGACATCAAAACAAACCTTCTCTGTTCCGCTAAAATGGAATTTCCATCAAAATCTAAGGAGGCTGTTTGACCTCTTACTCTAGCCTAACTGAACAGGCTCTGAAATAAAAGATGACCAGACTTCCCAGCCTTTTGATATTAACGTAAAATAGATGACCTAGGGCACTGGAACTCTATTCCTCTTTGAAGTACTCCCTTTGGACCTGACACATGCTAGCGTCACATTCACTTTTCAAAACCGTCTGCAAAATCTTTCTTTTGGGGATCGCCATTATCTGCCTGGGAAAAGCCACAAGTCACAGGAAGTTACACGTGAACTGGGGTATGGGGATAAAAATTCGGACTTGATGCAACAATAAGCACGATAAGTATCTTATTTATTGATCGTCCCTTCTCCTGACTATCCGATTTATCACCCCTTACAATGGTATGCTACCAAGAGAACTTGGTCTCGTGACGGTTTTTAAGGGATGACTAATCTGTTACACGATACATTTCATATTTCCTACACTTTAATCATATCATTTTGCCGTGTCCTGATATATAAGTAATTCAACCTGCTAAGAGTCTTGGTGTCAGTGAAATGTGATACCTTTTTTTGTGAATTTGTTCTTCAGGTGTGCCAGTCTCGTATGATATTGTGAATGATAAACGAAACGTTTTAAAAGTATCTCCTTTTAAACGCTGAATAAAACAGAGACGTAATTTATATCATTGAAAATCCCGGTGACATGTCACTGGGTGAAGTTATCTGGGTAAAGAATTTCAGGCATTAGATTGATTGACATAAAGTAGCCCATGACTCGACCGGAATTCCGTTTTCTGCACCGATAAGCAAAACGACCTTGATAGTAACTGAAACCAATTTTATGTTTGGGCGAATTATGTGGAAAAAAAATACTAGGAAAAATATGACTGGCATCAGCAGGAACCTCCCTCATATTCCCATCCCAACTGAAGATGAATACTGCAAATTTTGTATTGTATACATAATAAATAACAATTTATGTATGTATGTATTTATTTATTTAAATGGAAAAAAAGACAGTGAGTATCTGTATCATATATTTTCCTAAATATCTAAGAATTGTCAATTTACCTCAGTCAGTAAAACTGCATACTTGTATGAAGTTGCTCATGAGTTCAAACCACAGCAAGGAAATGTAAACTTTACACATGGGTTTACAATCTAAAAATCTATTTTTAAGGCAGAAAAATAAAGTTAACTCCAGTTTGGGAGTTGGACAACTCTGTATGTAGTATGATGATCCATTTTCTGTCGATTTGTATGTTTTTATCATAACAAAGCAAGAACGACACTTCATAGCTTGATTTTCCTTGACGAAGTGCCATCAAAACGCTCTAATTTGGAGATCAATTTGCAAATTTGCAACTTAATAATGATAGCGTGCATTTTTGCGTATAGTGATATCGTCCATTTTATATATATATATATATATATATATATATATATATATATATATATATATATATATATATATATATATATATATATATATACATATATATATATATATATATATATACATGTATATATATACATATATATACATATATATATACATATATATATATATACATATATATATATATATATATATATATATATATATATATATATATATATATATATATATATATATATATAAAATGGAGTAAAAAATCGTTACACAAACATGTGCATATTTCTGCCCTTTTAGTAGGTAAAAAGCTTCCTGTTAATAAAATGTATCCACTCATTATTGACCTTTGAAATATGTGTGTATGGGGGGTACCCCTCACTTCAAACCCTTTGAAAATTTAGATATAAACATGAAATAAGAAAGTATCAATATTAGACAGAAAGCAAGGTTACACTTCGGCATTGTAGTCATCGTGCAAATTCACCCCCCCCCCCTCTGAAACCATTCAAAATCACTCTTCATACTTTACAGAGTTTCCTTTCTTTTTTGATCGCTCAAACCGAGAATAAGTATCCCTTCATTTTTGACCCCTTGAAAAAAGGGGGAGAAGTTCCCAGTTTTTTTTTTTTAACTTGAAGGAAGCAGAAGTCTCCTACATTTTTGACTGTTCTACGGAGGGTAGAGGTAGGGCATCTACCCTAGGGAGTGGAACGAAGGTTTTGACCCTACCTCGTGGTCCTGGAAGGGATGTACACGCGCACATACATATCTCGTTCATTATAAGCTTATAAAATGCTCTCCTAACTTTGGAATAGAGCACTGGTGGATGGGGAAGTGAGTTAATCATCATCATCATCAGTCTTTTAGCGTCCGTCGTTGGACATAGACCTTCCCCAGGATTTGCCACACTTCTCTATCATGGGCGTCACGGAGCCAGTACTTCCTGAACCTGTCTAGTTCATCTCTCCATCTAATATTTTGCCGGCCTCGGTTGCGCATATGGTCTCGGGGAATCCATGTTGTGAGTCGTGATGTCCATCGATTGTCAGCCATTCTTGCAACATGGCCAGCCCACCGCCATTTGAGATTTTTTATGGCTTCTATGATGTCTCTAACTCTTGTCTTTTCCCGGATGTGTTGTGCTGTTTTGTGGTCTCTCCATGTGAGGCCCAGCATTATTCTTTCATGTGCACGTTGCATGGTTCTCAGCTTACGGGTCTGTTTCTTGGTTAAGTTCCATGTTTCAGCTCCATAAGTGACTATTGGGAGGATGCATTGGTTATACACCCTTCTCTTTAGGATTAATGGGATCTTATTATTTTTGAAGGTTGAGCTAGCTCTGCCAAAGGCTTGCCATCCTAGTGTGATTCTTCGCTTGATTTCTTCTTCTTTTGAGGGTCTCATGGAGATTCGTTGCCCTAGGTAGATGTAGTGGTCTACTTTCTCGAGTTCTGTGTCCTCGATTTCGATCTTAGTGTTCTTATCTCCAATGTGGTTGTTGCACATGATCTTCGTCTTGCTGAAGTTCATGTGCAGGCCGACTTTCTTGCTCTCCTCATTTAGTTCATCAATCATTAGTTGGAGGTCGTGTAGGTTCTCTGCAAAAAGGGCTATGTCGTCTGCGAATCTGAGGTTGCTCAGATACTCGCCGTCTATTTTAATTCCTTTACTCTCCCAGTCTAGCCTTCTGAAGATCATCTCGAGGCAGGCTGTGAAGAGTTTAGGTGAGCTGGTATCACCTTGTCTTACTCCTTTCTGGAGCTGGAAGGGGTCCGAGTCTTTATGTAGCCTGATAAATGAGCTGCCGTGATTGTATATATGTTTCAACACTTCAACATATACTGGATCTACACCTTGCCGACTGATGGCCTCCATGACCTTAGGGATTTCTACTGAGTCGAACGCCTTTTTGAAGTCGATAAATGCTACGGCAAGTGGTAGTCTATATTCTGCTGCTTTTTCTTTCAGTTGATTTATCGAGTGCAGGTGGTCCATGGTCGAGTAGCTTCTTCTAAAGCCAGCCTGTTCACGTGGCTGGTTTTCATCGAGTGTTTTTGTGATTCGGTTGGTGATGATCTTTGTGAAAAGTTTATATACACAGTTGAGTAGGCTTATAGGCCTATAGTTGTTGAGGTCTTTCGGGTTTCCTTTTTTATATAATAGCATTATTATAGCACTATTCCAATCGTCTGGGACTTTACTGTGTTTTAGACACAGGTTGAAGAGGACGGCCAGTTTCCTATTGATGGTTTTACCTGCTTTTCGGAGTAGGTCGATGGTGATGTTGTCTGGTCCAGGGGCAGTTCCTTTCTTTGTCTGTTTAATGGCTTCCTTCACCTCCCACGGGGTTACTTTTGGGAAGTCCTCTAGTTGTTTGCCCGTGTCTTGCGTATCTTGCTCATTGTTTTGCAGTCCTTGTTTGGACGAATAAAGTTTTTGGTAGAATTCTTTGGCGCGTTCGACAATCCTGTCTCTGTCTGTTGTTAGGTTTCCATTTTCCTCGAGTATGCTAGTTATTTGCCTTCGTCCCGAGTTGAGGAGTTTGTTTATAGCTTTGAAGCCCCGACCTTTTTCAAGAGTTGATTCAATGACTGCCGTTGTGTATCTCCTTCTGTCTTCTCTTCGTTTCTTCTTGATTAATTTGTTTAGTTCAGCCTCTTCAATTTTCTCCCTCGTTGTTGTCGGTGGCTTGAGGTTTCTGCGTTTTTCCATGAGATTTTTAGTCTCATCCGAGATTTTGCTAATGGGTTGTTTGCCCATTGGCTTGAATGTAGAGGCTACTTCAATTATTGACGTTGTCATTTTGCTGCTTAGTTCGTTGATGTTGGTGCTGTCTTGTTCAGTAAGAATTCTGAATCTGTTCTTCAATTCGAGCTTGAAAGATTGAACGTGCTCTTTTGGTATGTTTAGAGGCTGCGGTTTTGTATGGAACATTTTCCTGCGTTCTTTATTGGTGTTTATTTGTACTTTACATCGTACCATTCTGTGGTCGCTGCCTACATTGACTTGATTTAGGACTTGGATGTCCTTGACGATATCGTTTTTGTCCGTTAGGATGTAATCTATTTCGTTTCTTGTTTCGTGATTGGGGCTCCTCCAAGTCCATTTCCTACTGGGTCCCTTCTTGAAGAAGGTGTTCATGATTTTGAATCCATTAGCCGTCGCAAAGTTTACAAGATCTTCTCCTCTCTCGTTGCGTATTTTGTATCCAAATTTGCCGACGCAATGTTCATTTCCTTGTCCTACTTGTGCGTTGAAGTCTCCCATGATAACATTGAAGTGTTTTCTGGTGCCTTGGAGTAGGGAGTTCAAGTCATCATAGAAGTTGTCTATTTCTTGTTGGGTTGATTGTGAAGTGGGAGCGTAGACTTGGATTATATTGAGTTTGTATCGCTTTGAAAGTTGTATGGTGACGCTAGCTACCCGGTCAGAGACGGCTTTGAAGCCAGTTACATTGTCTTTCAGGTTCTTATTGATGAGAAAGCCAACTCCACTTTGTTTTACTTTCTCTTTACCGTAGCTGTAAAGAAGATGCTTGCTTCTCAGTTCGATTAGTTCTTCTCCGGGTCTTCTTACCTCACTAATGCCTATGATGTCCCATTTGACATTTCTGATTTCACTTTCTAGATCAGTTAGGTGCATGTCAGTTGACAGTGTTCTGACGTTGTATGTGCCTATGTATAAATTTGTCTTCTTGTTGATAGTCTTAGAGTTCTGTTGAAATGGTCGTTGTTTCTGCGGTGACTCAGTAGGGACAGATGGTCCCTTGGTGAAGGATTTGGGTAGTCGCTTTCGGAGCACATCACCCCTACCCAAAGTAAGTGATGTGGCTGAGTCTTTTGGGGCCGATGACCCAGCAGGAACTGACGTACTCTTGGTGTAGTTTTTGGGTAGTCGCCCTTGGAGCATATCACCCCCACCCAAAGCAAGTGATATGGCTGGGCCTTTTGGTACCGAGGTCCCAGCAGGAACGGCCGATATAATATTTGGTGTGCAAATCATGGGGAGTAATGGGCCATGCCCTGCCACGCTGGCCCAGGACGTGTTGGCAGGGGGTCTGGTGGATTGTCCACTGCGGGTCAGTGGCAAAAGAGCTCCACCGGCTCTTGATACACATCCAAACTGTTCTTGTGAAACGAGAGTGGATGTTCGGAGCACCACGGTTCGATTGAAAAAAAAAAAAAAAGAAAAAAAAAAGAAGATCGGATCAATTTTCGAAGTGAGTTGGATGCAAATTCCGGTGGGGACAGCTTGGAGGATACCTCTCCCTTATATAATAAGTTTTTAACTTAGATAAAGTCCACAGAGGTTAAATTAATAAAAAAGGTTGCAACAGCATCTTTAGTCTGGGGACTTCATTTTAGCAGTTGAAAAAGTTTCAATTTTTCCATCGTACCTTGCTAAATAATTCGTGCCCGTCTCCCAGCAAGAATTTACTACTGACAATAGATACAGCCTTGATATATCCAACCCTACATTCGTTTGTTTTTTATGGCAAGTCAAAGTTAGGTCGAGGTAGTGGGGGGGGGGAGTATAGGGTCAGTTTAGCTTTTAGATATTTAGATTTCGGCATTTGGGGGAGGGTTCTTTCTTTTTTTTTCCTTGTAGATTTATGGTTAATTTCGGGGGAGGGGATTTAGGGTTCTTTGGAATATACGGAATTGGTGCACATTTAGAGATTTTTTCTTTTTTTTTTTTTTTTTTTCAGTTTAGCTTTTAGATATTTAGATTTCGGCATTTAGGGGAGACTTTTTCTTTTTTTTTTTTTCTGCTATTTGACCAACGATTCGACGCATAGGACATTTACAAGCATGTAATACAGAGTTGGATGAATAGGCAGGCATTAAAGATTATCACAGAACAATGAGGAAATGAACAATAAATCAAGAAAATTATGTACTCATCTAAACTTGCGGCAATTTTAGTTAGTCTGGGGACTTCATTTTAGCAGTTGAAAAAGTTTCAATTTTTCCATCGTACCTTATCACTTAAATTCGACCTTACTGACTGTCCAGTTCTACGTAGAGCAGAGGTGGATTGCCGACCTCTGCAAAGGTTCCGATCCTACCTCGTGGTACTGGATAGAATATTCACACAGGAGAATTGTAATACAACGAAACAGCTGTCTGTAGATGATTCGATTATTATTATATAAAGGCCCGAATAACTGATTTCAATCCAAATTCTCATTCTTTATATATGTGTAAATATAAATATATATATATATATATATATATATATATATATATATATATATATATATATATATATATATATATATATATATAAGATAATTAAATATAAACATAAATTTGTGAGAAACGAGTTACATCCCTGGAAAATCTTTGGTTGTTGCTAAACAGAGGCATATTGCCACCACATATTTTTTTTACGAAAAATTGAATTCTAACTAAGAGTGAAGCGAATGTCATTTATAGAAATTTACGAAGAAATATCTATAATCTTTAATTTCCTATTTATTTTCCATAGATTTCCTAAGAACCGCTGATAAAAAAATGTATCAATACATATGTATTACAATAAATAATTTCATTCAATATCGTTATGTTTCTGTCGTTAGATAAAAGTGGCACAGTGACAGCCTGGGGAAAACAGAAAAGATGATAACAGAAAACAAGGATTGCTTTGGTAGTAAAAACGTCTCCAAAACCCTTTCAATCATCATTCTGAGTTCTCCCACCTAAATTCTACTGAATATGGATTAGCCATGCAAAAAGCTTCCCCGATGAACGGAGAGAGGGAGAGAGAGAGGTTTCAGTTTTGCAACATAGTTACAGTGTAAACTCATTATTTTTTTTTCCCTTCGTAATACCAAATAGTCAATATTCCTACCCTAGGTTCATAAAGTACACATCCTAAACTAATGTTAAATTAGGTTGAACAGCGTCAATTTTTAATCAATGTTTGATTTGTTTTCAGGGACACAAGCACAATCGGTTGTTTCATGGAAACTGATTATAGAATGGTAGAAGGTATACATGCATATTGAACAGCAAATAAGGGTTCAGTTTAGCATTATAGGTACATTGCAAAACACCCATCAAACCTCTTTATTTCCGAGGATTTGTTTACTTTAAGACATTCCCTTATGTTCTTTGGGTAGACTTTGTACTTTTTAGGCAAAACAAATTAGAAATTAGCACTTACCACCAGGAACAAAGTTGTACGGCGTAAAAGAATCTGCGTATTGGACAGAAAGTAAGGGTTCAGTTCGGCAGTGTAGTTACATGTATCTAAAAAACACACATGAAACCCTTAATATGAGTTTTTCGGAATGTCAAATCGTCAAAATTCTTTCTGCAAGTTTACTGATTATGTATACAGCATTTGGTTGAGTCGCTCGATTGTTTACAGGGGGTACAGACAGACAAACATTATCAGTTGTTTTATATCATTTTATAATTTTTTTAAAGGTATGCTATTCAATGTAATGGGTCGCTGCCCCGGGTGTCTG
>OY735203.1:6990263-7045263 GCA_963457665.1 Thysanoteuthis rhombus
AATCTTTGTAGAATATTTCTTTTATTTTGCCTCAAGCCGTTTGAAAAACGTGATGAAAATTTCAAAAATCCATTCTCAATTTTCTATAAGTGAGTTAGCCAATTTTTTGCTCAAACAAAGAGGAAATCATATAAGTAATAAAGTCATAACATAGATTTTGACTTCTACGAATTCGATGTTTCCCTAACTTTCAGCTAAAAATCATAAATGTCACCAGATGACAGAGAATTTTTAGAAATTCAAAATTCTGTCATTAAAAATCTACAAAACATATCAAATTCAGATAGTTTTATCATTGGTCTACTCATCTGCGCTATAATGTATTATATTTTATATTTGAAAGAAAAAAAATTGAAAAACACTTTTAATACTATCAATCAGCACTTTTCCAAAGGAGGTTTCCAAGATTCATGATCCATGTCGATCCACGGGGTATTTTCTGCAGAGCACAGTAGACTGAGAGAACATGCAAAGGAATTAACACCATGAAAATACACTCCAGATGTGCTGTGCAAAAAAACGTGCGTTGTGTCGTCTGTATCAATTTGCAACCTCCCATAACTTGCTGTGAATAATAAAAAACTAAAAAAACTATTTGATAGGTACACTGGTAAATATGTTTTGATTATTTCACCATTTATCAATGATTCATCTTTGTTTTTGTATTCATTCATATGTTTCAGTCGAAGCAAAGTATAGAAAGAACAGAATACATACATCGAAAAATATCGTATTAGTCTAAATAATGGATAAAAAAGCTGAGAATATTTTTAGAAAAAATATTAACTGAAAAAAATTATCATTAGTCGAATAAAACTAGAAGAATTTTCGATAATAATAAGATATTTTTTCAATTTCCTTGTTTTTTAATTTGCAAAGTATGACGCCCCGGTCGAGCAGGCCAGAGTGCTTACCCCAAAAGATAAACATAGTTAATATCTCGATGGATTTAGCTATCAAATATGCAAAAAAAACAACGCTAACAAGAAAATAGAAATAGAATATATCATCAAAATAATAAAAGATGGTGTAGGAAACATGAAAAAAATTCTTCTTTTTCGAAATTTGGAATAGTAAAATATTTTTTCAATTCGTCCTTGAATAAATAAGTACTGAAAGAAAATTATTAAAATCGAATAAAATACTGATTTTTTTCAGATTTTCTATGTATCTCAAGTGCCGATTTTTTGGTGAAAATTGCACCCATATTGTTCTCAGCGAATGTATGGTTACCGTGCTATCTCACAAACCATGAGGACTGAGTTCAAATCTCATCGAGAGGGCAATGTGCCAATTTGATAGAAACCTCCAAGACAAAATAACAAAAAACATCCAAGTGCGTAAATGAGTGATATTGGCCATCAATGTGTGTTTCGAATTCTAAATTAATCTTGGATGGAAACAGAAATCATATTAAATGCAATCATTAAAATTAAAACAGGACTGGTTGATCACTGAACAGAAACTATACTGAGACCAATCTCTTTCAAGAGGATGCTGAGTTAAGGTTAAAAGTAGTGAGCAATGAACATGGTAATTTGCTTGCCTTTTTTAGAGCAGAGGTTGCTAAGGAAAACTGAATTAATTTGTAAATAAGCAGGAATACTGCTAGATACAAACTGAGGAGCAAATTTAGCTTAAATTTAGATTGGAAATTAACCCCGAATGAGAACCTATTTAGGAATTGAATTTTCGAAAAAAATGTTCTCTCTCGACAGACAGAGGAACAAACATTCAAGTTTCAATCTGGTAGTTCCATTGACGAGGTCTGTAAGCGTCATACATACATACATACATACATACATAGCCACCCAGACTCGCTGAAAAACTCACGAATCCTAAGTTGAAAGTTTTAGGGACTGTTTTGGTTGACGTTTTCTAAATATTGAATGCAATAATCAAACTAAAACTCGTAAGGACATAGACGCCAAAAGTAATGATATAACTCTTCCTTGCCACCATGTAACTACAAAAATGCTAAACTAACGATTCAATTTCCACCATCTTCACGAAAATACCATTGGAGGGTGGTTTATATGAATCCCCTCTGATCCAAATTTATTCTTGTTAAATTTTCTTTTTTCTTATCATTTTTTAACATCTTGTGTCTCATGTCATTTGTAAGCCGTACTTCAACCCATACTTTCGTTAAAATACCAGAAACAAAGTACCCAGTTTAGTATAATAGTTACATTGTAAGTAGAACCTCCTAGGTAAAACATAAATTTATATTTTTCTCAAGACTGAAAAGTTCGGATTTAATGGATTGAATGCATCTGATATGGAAAGTAAAACAATCTTCTAATAGACTGCTTCTTCCTATGGATAATGATCTTGTTTTATGCAGTGCCCTAATTATTGAATCAAAATACCTTTCAGATATTCGTTATTTTTTCCAAGAAAAGTTAAATTTCTAGGGTTTCCATTCACGTAAAATCCAACATTGTAAGTCTTCCAATTTCAGATGCATTTAATTCACCATAAACATTGTCTCAATGAATTTTTCTTTTCCCTTTTAATGATAGATACATCTGAAATATAACTACTATCATATAAGTATAAATGCAACTAGCCTGAAACGTCGAACTTCACTCTATTTCTAGTAAAACAGTAGATGATGACTGAAACATAAAATTGATAAGTTTGCAGATAAATACAATTTGTCAGTTTGACCCAGTTAGTAGAAGAGCCACTAAGAAATCACATGGTTGTGATTTCCAATATACCTTATCTATACATCGGTTTAGTATAAGGTGACAGGATAAACCGTGAACTGCTTACTCACCTAAGTTAGGATAGGATAGTTCTTGTTGCAATGAGAAAAGTCAGCTCAATGTCAATCGGACTGAGATGTGAAAAAATTGTTTTAAGGTTTTGTACATAAAATACTGAATGAAATATTGACCGTTGCCATTTTATCGTTTTGGTTAACTCTCATGTACTTTCATGATGAAATAATGGCAGACAATTATCTTAATGGTTGAAAAAAGTTACTGATACGTACGGCCAATCTACTGCTTGTAACCCAATTTGGCAACCAGCCTAGATTATTAAATGAATGTTGCGATAATATGTAGAAATAAGGACATAAAAAATTCGATGTGATGTGAGTTAGCTGCTTTACACCCCCGAAACAGGGGAAACAGAAAATTCCTTATTACCAAACTACTATAGACAACCACACCTATTCATTACATCTTAAATGATGGGCTATCGATTTATGAAGATTGCATCTTTCTTTCTCCATTATTTACCAAGTTATTAAGCTTTGATAAGCGTGATTAAAGGGTTAGACTAGGCCAGCCAACTTGTGTTGTTTTCCAAAATATATGAATCCCCAAAACACGTCTGACCGAACAGTAAGAACCACACCTTTCTATTTTTAATAGTTCGAGATGTGTGGTAGTTCTGTGACCACTAAATTTGATAAAGTGACCTCGCTTCCAGCTTGGTCATAACAAGTCTCGTGGAGGTCGTATATGATAGTATATGATTATAAAAAGCTTGCTCGTCATATGAATCTTACATTTTGGTGAACGAAATTTTTTGTGGATCTGTTGATAGCTTTGTTTTCAAAACAGTTCAAAGATAATACACATGTGAGAGTATTATTAAAACACTGGGGATAGTTATACAATACATACATACATACATACATACATACACACACACACACACACACACATATATATATATATATATATATATATATATATCAAGTAATTATTAAAGTAAATAAGTTTCTTTCTGCTTGTAATATTTTCAGGTGGAATTGCGTGAAAAATACTTTGAAGGTAAGATCACACACCATGTACAGGGCATGTGTTTTGAATGAAGATTATTTTCTTGAATAAACATGTCTTGTTCTTGTTCTTTTTCTTCTTGTTCTTTTTCTTCTTGTTCTCCTCCTTCTTCTTCTTCTTCTTCTTCTTCTTCTTCTTCTTCTTCTTCTTCTTCTTCTTCTTCTAAAACTTCAAACAAATCTAATGAGCGTTAAAGGCAGCAGTTGTAACCTATTTTGCACATTTTGCCAACTCTTATTCGTCTTCATCTATCTACGTCCAAATGAACAGAAGTGTTGCCAACTTTGAAAATGACGTTTTCACATCACACTGCTAATTACAAAGTTCGGACAAAATTCTATTTATATAAAACAACTGGCCGTGTCTGTCATTGTGCACCCCTCAAACATTGGCTCAGATCAAACAAATTTGATATGAATTCTCACTGGATATAGACTAAGTATTTGGATTATTTGTTTCTTTTTTCAAAAACATTGCCTGGGAATTTTTTTTCTTGGGAGGAGGGGTTGTTTTCAAAATGTAACTATAATGCTAAACTGAACCCTTACGTCCATCTACCTACCTCTCTCTCTCTCTCTCTCTCTCTCTATATATATATATATATATATATATATATATAGAGAGAGAGAGAGAGAGAGAGAGAGAGAGAGACGGACAGACAGACAGACAGAGACAGAAACACAGCCACAAAGAGAGACAGAGAGACTAACTGGAAACTGCTCGGTTGGCTAACCCCACTGGAACTAGCTGGACACCGCCATATCTGTGAATTGCTATCGACTTTGTTGCAATCATCTTGGGATTTATTCTAAGGTTCAGTTGCTGCATAAGAAGCCGTCGGTAATGCTTGTCCTCTCAGAGAGCTTTCATCTGGGGGAGATCCTATGCAAAAGTCTCCTTTCTAATCTATGGAACTTTGTTGAATTCCACTGAATGATCAAAGCAAGGCTCGACCTCACATAGAGATTCATCTCCTGGAAAGTTGAGTCTTCAATGCTCCTACCATCAGCGCTAATACTTGACTTCACTTAAGTAACCAGATTATGTTACGTTGTTCATAATTTGTAGTTTATCTCTTTGTAGTATCGACTTCGTCATTTTTGTTTTACTGCGATACAATTCTTTGATTTTTTCTACAAAAGGAATAAGGGATTTGCAATAATTTTTTCAAGGCTTTGTCATGAATACTCAAGTAAATCTTGATGTTTTTATCCAACGGAGGAAATCCATTTCTTTCTCTCTGAGCAATCAACAAATCAACCCCATGAAATGAACCTACATTGCAGGGGCTGAATTTTATATTTTAGAAATGGCAGCATTTTACATAGGTTTTTTTAGTATATTTTAATGACATGATTTTACAAACCTTTAGAGTTTCCGTACAGAGCAACAACCGCCTGACTGAAAACCAGACAAGCAGAACCAATAATAATTGTATTACAATTTAAACTTTCCAATACAGTGTTCTTTTAGGCCAAAATAAAACATTTTGTTCTTTATTAACTGATTTATCATAACTGTATTTTAGTCATTTTGTTTTGTTTACTACAAAGGAAATTGAACCCCAAATATCATTATGAGTAGGAATTTTTATTCACTTAGATTTAAGTACGTCTTCTTATAGTCACGGAGGTGAAATATGCCCATCCAATATTTGGAGTTTCACCTTCACCATTTTTTTTTTCTTCGAAAAATCTTTTTTTCTTTCAAAATATCATCACTCTTTAAGATGTCTTGCAAAATCCAGACACTTATGTGAGTTTCCTTTTCACTTTATTTTGTTGCTGTTGTTGATGGTGTCGTTGTCGTCAGCGGCGGTGGCTTTGATTCCAGCTTATGTAAATCACTAGCCGGGTCTCAATCAGAGATCTACGGCTGGCCACCTTGTGAAATTTAGACGGAAAAAACATGTTGTGATTGTCTCATTACATAAACAAGTGATACGAGACTTTCACAAGATCACAAGACAGCACAGTTTATCAGGAAGAAAACGGAAGTCTGAGACATCATAGAATCTATAAGAAAACTCAAATGGCAATGGGCAGATCATGTCGCAAGAACGGATGACAACCAATGGCTATCACGACTCACAATATTGATCCTCAAAGATCAAATGCAAAACCGAGGCCGATAGAAACCAAAATGGAGAGATGAACAAGACAAATTTAGAAAATAATTGCTCCGCGACGCCAATGATCGAGAAATGAGGCGAATCCTGAGGAAGGTGTATGTCCAACAACGGATGATAAAAAAAGTGCTGCTGATGATGATGTGCATAATTCATGTTCAGGCCAAATGCATTTTCCATCTCTCTTTCTTACTTGTGGATTATTTTCAGGGTTGATGTCCTCATGCCTCATTTGTTAGATTCTTGCAAATTTCTGTCAGCATTGTTTGCAGATCATTTTTAGTACTCGGCGCTCCAATCTTTTCATGCACCTGAATCCTGGTCTCTCTACGAACTTGATGCCCAGCTTTCACCCTCAGATGATCTATAGACTGGTTGATGCCCTGCTACTGGGCTTTGTCAAATGCCCTCTAATCACGATCCGACATTTTCTTTCGTCAACATCTTGTGTCAACAGGTTTGAACTTCAGTCCCAATTAAGATTTTTAATGATTGAAATTCAGTTTAAATACTAAATTCATGATACTTGCACAACTTTTTTTCACTAGTGAACTGTATTTATAAGATGACAAAACATTTAATCACAAACGGTAAGGAATTTATTCAAAATTTCCACTGAAAGTTAAAGTTTTGTGGTACACTGTACATACATACTTACAGACCTAAAAGTTATATTATACAATTATGAAGTTTGCATTTTTTTCACACCAGTAGTGCTGGTACTTTTCACCAGGAGTCAGGTGACAGCAAATCTCCCACATACTGTATCTAGCTAATTCTTGTAGTGCTGTCATTCTAATGGTCTCGATTTTTTTCTCGTTATTCTAACCTCTTCGCTCGGCTCCCTGATACTGATCTCGGGGCTCTTACCGCGATTGTCACAATGATCACCTTCATGTTTCATATTTTTTACAGCCCTCTGATAAGGTCAAGATACTAATCTAGCTTTTCAACGCGTTTATTTCTGTCACGAATCAATCTATGAGCAAATATCTCTCAAGCTTTCACCATACGTCATCAGTGTCAAGATCATCTTCTTTAAATTAACTAATCCTTAATGTTTCTTTTTAATTCACTTGAACAAGGATCGAAAGGTGTCCGATCTCTGCATGACCTAAAGGTCGAATTGAAAGTGTTTTCTAAGAAGTACCATCCTTGTTCAAATAGCAGAAAGCTCAATGTGTCAGATAAATCGCTTCAATATATACCGACCATTCCCTAATTCCAAGTCAAAGTTACTTGAACGCACCCAGGCCTCAATTATCTGGTTCTTACAGACTTTGTACTAAAGGCAATAAAAGTATTATTCATCATCATCTTTGTAATGGTGATTGTAGCGGTGATTCAGTTTAATTCTTGTGTATCGATCAACTGGTCGGTGATTGAATGATTATTTTCCTCAGATGACAAGCTTTAGTAAAACCTAAGTTCTTTGATGTCCTTTTGATTAATTTATACTTCACGATAACTGACAGTTTCAACCTCACCTTTTCAGTAGCTAGCTACATAGACGTGATCTGGACATTAAATGATAGTTGCAAGATGAAATCAGAGTAGTTTTGTACGACAGCGTTATTTCAGCACTTACAGTACTGTCAAAATTATTATGCACCTTTTCCCCCTAAATTGACAGATTTCATTTTAAAACCTTATTAAAACTACGAAGATGCAAACGGTGATGCGTGTTCTTATGCATTTTGGATTCAACATCCAGTGTAGTATTCAGTAGAGGAATTTAAACCATTGTTGATCTCATATGACCTCAGGTTCACTTCAAACAAACATGGCCTCCTCCCACCTAAGATCGTGGCTGATCACAATTGAACAAGCCCGCCCATTTAAAACTCCTTGTTTCCTTCCGAACGTATATTCAACCTCATTTATAGTGTCAGGTTTAAAATAACAGGTCTCAAATCAAACTTATTAGTGTAGTGGTTGTCTCCGTGCATACTTGTCTAATATCGTCATCAGGCTCTAGTAAAGATTTCGGTCCAGCGAAAATTGTCCAACCTGATGTTATTCTGAAAGTTACTTCTGAATGTGGAGATATCAAGAGGGAAAGTATTCAACATTGAAAAGATTGATGAAAATGTCTCAACATGACGGAAAGTGTACAAAAAAAGTGTGTTTCAGCTCAAACGTGATACAGAATGTTGGTTATACTTCGCAAAAAGTCCGAATTTCTCCTTATACAAAATACTAGAAAGAATATAGAATCAAAAATTCATAAGAACATGTATTGCTATTTGAATATTGTAGTTTGATGAAAGAAATAAGTTAAATTTGAAAAAAACATACTGAATAATTCTGACAGTATTATACTCCTGGACCTTTCTAGATGGCTAACTTTGTTGTGCTACTAATTCAACCTCACTGCAATGATGAACAATTAAGCGCAATGCTTTTCAAATATTGATCGTTTTTAAAAAAGACATTCGTTTGGTTAAGAGTTGATGCTATATGAAATCACTTGACTATAAGCAACAGCTGGTGCTTATTCGACGATTTTGATATCTGAATTATGATTGATATTTGTAGTACTCTAACGTGAAACTAGATTTGTACATTTGGCACTCTGTGAAGAACGAACTTTCAGTAACATCCTTGCCAGAGCTGTATCGTGTGTAATTATTCGCTATTCTCCAGTGTATGGTGCATTTGAACTTGGTACACAGTCTTAACATCTTGAGCTTTAATGATCGCATGTTTAGTGTGGAGGAAGTGTTGAGCCCAGATTCTACTTCCCTCTTTCCAAACATGTTAAAGGCTCCCAAAGGAAAAAAAATACGTTTAGAGATCACCATGGCTACAGTTGATGCCTCTCCAGCTGGTTACGAGACCTGGTATACCCCAATGATCACCCATCTAGGTACTAACCAGGATCGAAATTGCTTAACTCCGGTTACCATACGAAAACCTACGCATCCAGTGTGATTGTCCACAACAGAAAGAATAGAAAAGAAGATTGTCATCCATAGGGATTGGCAATAAAAAACAATTTTAGTTTCAGAAGCCGAAATAAAACATAAGCTTTTAAATATCTGTCCCTTGTAAGTTTGCTGAAATAATATTCTATTCAGCTGTGAAAGGGCAGAATGATACCGGGATGCTGTGCTAGTGTTTTCCAGATGTTGACGGCCCAAGTGACGCCTGATCAGTCTGTAAAGCAAAGCAATGATAGGTGCCCCGACGCAACAGAAACAAATACTGACTGAGTTTATTTGTCTTCCGTGCCAAGCGGGGGATTACGTTTTATTGTTATATATGTCTTCACAGAACTGTAATGTTCTCACCTCTGCAAGAAACAAGTATGCGTCATTATGATTCTCTGTTTGAAAGAGATCGCGTTCTACGATCTATTTGTGTGATCCAAGTATATCCAGGTTTCAGTGTATCTTTTGAAAGTAAAATGACTCGACGAAGGCAAAGAATGGAGAAAAAATCTCTGTATAGTCCATATACAAATATTTTGTCCTCCTTGTAATGGTGCATACATATATATAAATATATATATATATATATATATATATATATATATATATATATATATATATATATATATATATATATATATATATATCTGAGCTTTCCCTGGTGAATGGCCAGATAATAGCAAGAAGAATAGTTTGCTGTTTAAATCCTTCAAGTGTGGTTTGATTGAAAGTTGATATTCGAAATATAAACATTCAGCTGGGATTAAACTCGAAACAATCACATCCAGTGGGATATTCAGAGCGTACTCTACCACTAGTTACCTATTCAAATCTAATATGAATTATAAAAGAAGATGATTGGTGACAATGATCATTTTCTAAAGAAACAATGTGTGGTTAATTCTATTAACATTTTAATGCATGCTAATATAATTTTCACAAAGTAATTCTCGATTTATGATCGAAAGGCTATTTACTAGATAAGGTCTTGTATAAACATAAACACTAATGATAATGGATTTGAACCATGTCGTGTAACAAGGTCTCAAATGATTGTTTGAATGCAAAATAACCTGTATACGTGTTTGCCTCGTTGGCATTTCCTTTATGTAATTCAATAAAATGTCATTGAAATTTATTGAGGATTTTTGGAGACACTGTATGGATGGTCATGATTGTATACTTGAATATATAGGGTTGGATGGAAAGGGAAAATATCTCACGATGCAAAATTTTCCTGGATCAACTCAAAATTGAATCGATTCTCCCTTACGAAAACGTTCATCGAACATCATTGAGTACTTTTGGGGATATCGTGTAGACAGACAGATAGAAAGATGCAGCTGAACGCACATATCTCTCCACTTCGTTGGCAGAGGTAAATAATAAACACACTTCATATCAGAATTCCAGAAAACCACTCGAAATGCTAAAAACTTTTGGGGAAAAATCCTGGATAAATTTAAACATTCTGGGGATTGGGTTATTTAAAAAAAAAAAAAACAATACATTTTGTCTGGGTGAAACGTTTTGCAGCCTATCAATTACCAGATAATAAAACAGCGGTCGGTTAATATGTATTCCCTGGAACCATTTTTTCTACTCAACGATGCCATAAAATACAAGTGCAGTATTTGTATTGTGTGTGTCTGCGAATTCCAGACGCAACTCGAGATTCCATTTATCAACAAAAGCCGAGAAACAGTTACAAATTACAATAAAACAAATTATTGGAGAACTGTTGGAATCAAAGAAGAAAAAACACTCTGAAAATAAAAGAGCTCATAACTTGGCTTTTTTTATGGATTCTATCCTCTTTATTCAGCGAGGCACAAGAAAATAGGCTGGACTAATAAAATTATTATCACGTCACGGCTTACAGAACATGGACACTTGTTAGCTTAGAACGCATAACAATGCACAGCAATCGGACAAGAGCAAGGAAAAGTTGTATAAAATTAGTATTGATTACATTTAGAATAAATTATATAATACATTTGCGTTCTACAACACCCTCCTCCAAGTGGCTTATTTCGTAAGAATGTCATGCTTTGTGATGCAGTGTTAGTAATCAGATAGGCTCGACGGTATAACAAGAAACTGTGATGTAAAAGCCCGGGGGGGGGGAATATTTGATTGTAGTATTTAATAACACTCAACTATATTTCAATAGGATTTTTTTTTTCGGGCGCTCATATTTGAATTTGGCTTATGTAAGAGATGGACTAACAGTTATAAAGTGGGAAATGTTCGATTTAATAATTTATTTTCCCAGAGCCAGCATATACGAGCCGCACCTGCTAGCGGGTGCCTGTCATGTTTCTGAGACAGGAAGACTTTCAAAATACAAAAGAAAATATGAAATTTGATAAATCAAACAGAAGAAATAACATTCAAAATAAGATCTGAAACTCTATTCCATTTTATCTGATTCTTGTAATGAACTTTTTATTCCTATATATTTTTCTCATTATAGAATATAGACGAATAAAAAGTTTGGTTAGTTGTTTAATAAGAACTGTCATATAACCAACGTATTTTGGTAGCATTCCATGCTGGAGATGATCAATTAAAAATTGGAAGAAGGGTTCATGAATGAGTATCGTCTTAGGGTAGTAATCCCTGAAAAAAGACTGTTTTTTTTTAAAATGACAAGCATGAATGCTAAAAGATGATATAGACTAAAGGACCATTTTAGCATAAACTTACAATCTAAATAGACCCCACTATTTACGGAGATTATTAAAAAAAAGTCTTTTATAGACCAAAAATGTAGGAACAGTTTGAATTTTCAGTCATCTAGCTCTATTGGTGTAGGTCGTTAATTAGACCAAGTTGAAAACTGAAGTAAATTTTGTTTACCGTTTTGGTTAACGGTTTTTACTACCATACTTTAATGGGCACTGAATTTCAGCTTGCCCAGCGCGCTAGGAACCCTCTGACCAACCCTGCTCATAGTTAAAGGATAGGCACTAAGATTTACCACACTTGTATTTCTAAATTCAACCACGAGTCTCATTTGTACATAACAGCAATATGGAAACTGGAAAAAATATTGATAATCGATACATCATAGTTATCTTTGCCTTTCATATTTCAAAGTCTCCATTTGGCAAAGCATTACGCTTGTCAACGTCTCTCGGCAATCGTAGCAATTACGATTCGTAATCCTGGAATTTACTTGAAAATAAATTAAAAAATAATCTTTATGTGGTTTACATTCTGTATTACACCAGCATCAATCTACGGTTCATCTCTCTATCTCTGTCAATGAATGTCAAAGACATCATATGTTGAAGATACATCGCATGCAAATCATCTTTCTGACGCTGCAGTTAACAAACTAATCTCATAGATCATACTTACTGAGTTTGCTGCTGAATGAGCATTTCTTATTCAGAACCTTTTATCAAGAGAAGTTATTGGTATTTAACAAATGTAAATTGCTCCTGACTTTGAGAAACAGATATTTATGCAAAGAGATGTGTTGATAGTTGTAATTTATTTTAAAGTTGGAAGTTCTAAATGATTTGAAAATAGTTTCTGATTGCAAAATACTTTTTACTTTGGGAAACAAAGGCTTGTATGCTAAAAGGCATGATCGTAATTTTTTCCAAAGGTGGCTTCTAAATGGAGTTTGAGGTGACTAGCACCCGTAGTGATGTCACTCATTCTATTAACGTCGGATTCATGCTTTTCCCGAAGGCGTTTTTGTCAGTCTCTGTCTCAGTTGGTGTTTGAATTCAGCTTGCCCAATCCATTCATTGATTTAAGCAATTGAAAACATATTTATATTAATTAGTTTATATTTTTGCTTCGCTTCTTCTTGCTTCCCGTCGCTTCCACTGCTGAATGCGCGAAACAGTTGAAAAAAAAATTTAAACAAAAAAAACGAGAATCGATGAGAGGCAAAGGATATATAATTCAAAAGAGCTTCCTGTTGCCCTCTATTGCTTCTTTTAATTGTCCACAAACCGTTTGTCTCTGGTTCCTTTAATCATGATTCATGCTGATTTGGAGTCGAAAAAAAAAAGCTGAAATCATTATCCCTATAGACCAGGGAGTAGGTTATTTATTAGGAGAGTATGAAAAGAGAGGAGAAAAGAGTTAATTTACAGAGGTAGGAAGAAAGGGTTGGGAGTTGGAGACAGTTCAATAAGAGGGTATGAAGAGAGAGGACAAAAAAATCAATAAGAAAAAGGAAAAGGGGAGAAGAAAGGTAGTTTACAGGGAATCAAGGAAAATTTCCTCATATGAAACTAATCCTTGTTTGTATAACGTTTACTTGAAGTCATGGATAAGCAGCAAAGATTGGAAGGGATAAGGGAGAAAAGAGAATTAGAGGCATGGAGTAAAAGAGGACCAGAGGCATGAGATAACTGATAATCTTAATTGCCACACACCCCCATGAGATATCCTACGGGTCATCTAGTAATACTTATTAGTGGAAAGCAGGAGGTGATAGCTCCTACCAAGGCAATCAAGGTATTTTTCTATTGGAATTCATTTTCTTTTATATAATCCAGAAGTCTGCTGATGATCGTGGTAAGAATGGTGGTATATAAATTATTCAGAGATGTTCATGCTTTTATTGATATCGACAAGCATTTAAAAAAATGAAAGTGTAATTTTTGCATTTCTGAATGATTTTAAACTTGCGGATTGCATTGTAGATAAAATAGTTACGTACATCTCATAAAAAATGTAAAGGTCAGGACGTCTGCCTGACATATCAAAGGTCCCAGGTTCTATTCCTAATTTGAATGAAGAGTATGGAAAACTCTTCATTAAAACAAATTATCTTCCGGACTCTGGAGTTGATTGAGTACACTCTAAGCTGTCTAATTAGGGTGGATACAACCCTTTGGTTGGACTTGCATCATGCCAAAGGAAGGGCCATAAATCCTTATAGAAATAATGCCCTGGTCTCGACCAGACTCGTGACTTGCAAGGATCACTAAGTTGGTGCATGCAACAGAAACTAGGATTTCGTTACCGGCTACCATACTTAATTAGGATTCGTCTTTCAAGGAACAGGACGCTTTGCCTATTTACCTGTTTGAGTCCATGTATACAGACAAGATTTCGAATATTGATTTTCTGAACAAATGGACCCCACCAACCAAGAAAACAGGTAAATACCAATACAATTACCTCTTTCTTTCTGAGAAAAAATATTCCAGCAGTTCTTTGGAATGCAAATAGCATTGGGTTCTCTGATCTTTCTCCTACTTCGATTGAAGAATCAGTGTTGAGATAACAGATCCCTGGTGTAAAGGTGAATAGCAGAAGGGGTAAGTGGGACTGGTAGATGACCCAAGATTTGGCATAGTAAAGAAGGATGAACAGTTGAGTAGACATTTATTTTAGTGTCTTTTATAAGGTTCTTATTTATCCAAACACGCTGGCTCGATTTGCTTTCACTAGTATGTTGTTAATCTTTCTTTCTAGCTTAACATCTGCGGATGATATGCATAGTAGAATGGATAGCCACGGAATGCGGGTGGCACTCTCGTCAGAGTGAATGTTGACGGAGCGAAGTGTTCCGTAGCTCTAGCAAAGCAGGATGTAATTTGTTATTTGTTTGAATCGGTGACTAGAGCTGCATCGTCTACAAACAGAAATTTGCCCATTAACTTTGTTGTAGTCTTGATATATTTAGCAAACCTATGCTGAATAAGTAAAGTCATTAAGCAAAAGAAGAAACGATAAAAAAGAAGTTCTAACAATGATGGAATTTTTATTAAGGAAAATAAACAACAACAAAGGGGATACGACAAAAAAAGAAATGTTTTGAGAGAATAGTCCAGCTCCAAGTGTAGTATTGATTTTCTTGATTTGTTCTGTCAGGGACCTACCCGTTTTTTTACTTGTTCATGAGTCGACAAATGTGTAAGTACGATACAATCATCACATCGTATGAATGTTAGCCTCATGTTGGTGTTTGCTTCTTGAGACAATACTTTTGTTGCCAATATCTTTTCTTATAAAATTTCATAACATATGGACTGCTTCTAGGTTGACCTTAGAGGCAATAGCTTTTTGTGGCTACTATCCGGGTTGTACATAGAAGGTTATTCTGAAGTGACCACTCATCCGCTAAGTTTCCTGTCAACAATTGTGATAAGCGAGGGCCAGAATATTTTCCCAGGTATCTAATGTTCGTGAGCGCAGATGATTGGGATGTTAATCATACCTCTATCACGAACGGGTGCTCGAAGCGAATGTTAACGGCCTCTACCGAAATTCAAACTCGCTTCGGCAATTCCATTTTCCGAAGCTGATGTACCGGTTACACCACAATGCACCTCCTTCAAGATATACGAAAACCATACACTCAGCCAAAAAGCATTGTAACAAAAGCACCATGAATACGTTTCACAAAATACACCGTGAGCAGTAACAAGCACACACACATACAAACAGCCATCATGCATACAAACACTGCTAAAAAATTCGGAGACCTTGAGCAGATTACCTAATCTATTCAATGGTCAAGATTTTCTTGTGTCTCGCCTGCCATTTGACACATGCCTCAAAATTACTCCACAAGAAATTAAATAACCTCATTTTCTAACACTTCTGAGGTTTATCCCAGGAAGACAATTCGTACATTAAGTTTTTAGAACCTTCGGGTATTACCTTGAGTACTAGAGTCAGATCAATCTACCTCGTGGGATAAGGTGAAAATCGAATTGTCGACAACGCAAGACATATAGATATTTACTAAGCTGAGCTTTATTTGACACGTGAGCACAAGAATGGAACCCAAAACAGGAATGGAACTATCTACCCTAGGAGTCAGAGATATTATGTGTGTAATCAGATGAATGATAATGTTTCCCGAATTAAAATCAAAACATGCTAAATAAGAAATTCTTGTGCGATCGCTCTCCCGTCTTCTGAGTTAAACATTAAACTGAAACGTGTGCTTTAACATGAGAATTTCTTTCAGGATGCGCACTGAACGCGGAAGTCAATTCAAAAGACATCTGCCATTACATAATGACAAGAAAAGGAAATTACTGGTGTCATTAGATCGAACGCAAGAACTGGCAGAAATTAATAATTCACCAAAAGAAGAAAAAAACAAACAAACAAAACAAAAAAACAACAGATTTTCCTGCAATCCTAGCGTGGAAGAAAATTGATTTCCTTGTCGTTTTTAAAAACCTGTTTCCTTTTCTGTGAATTATGGAAAATAAACAAAATCACATGAAATCGAATGAATGAAATCAGGGCAATAAATAAATAAATACAATCTAAAAGCTAACGCTTCCTTTCTTTTATTGAAATTTCCCGAGAGACTGGTCAATTGGATCGTCGATTGAAGGGAAATAATCAACGGGCATGTATTCTCTGAATGTACAGACTTTACATCATTTTATTATTGCAATACATTGATATTTTATCGATTATTTTATTTAATCATTTATCAATAATATTATTTTGCCGAAGAAAATGGTCTGGAGACTATGCTAATTAAAACCATGTTATTTTTTAAAAATATAATTCAATTAATTCGATAGCTGTTTTTTTGTCACGTTTTCTTTCATTTCAAAAATCACCGTTCAAAATTCACACACTTAATTGGAAAATGCGTCGAATAAATTGAGAGACCGTTGTCGTAAGTAATATTAATTTGAAACTGTGGGCCCAAACTGTCACTAAAACAGTGAAAAACTGATTTCTTCAGTTTATAAGTCAGTGCAGCTGGCTGGTTGGCGATGTATGTATGTATGTATGTATGTATGTATGTATGTATTACACGCAGATGCTGCACCAATGGAGCTAAAGGGCTAAAAACTTAAGCATTGACTCCTTTCTTTGAATTCCCCCCTCAAATAGGTTTTATGGAGTGGGAGTCACATTGCAAAGTATATTTACGAAAATTACCCTCGAATTTGTCCTTGTTTTAAGAAATTCTAAATTTTTAGTGATTACTGCCCAACAAAAGGCTAGAAAAATAACTTTTTCATTGATCTTCCATTTTCCAATTATCAATCATCCCCAACACGGGATGGAGCCTAAATTTTTGCTTCGACCATTCCAGCCGATAAATAGACATGAAATATTGATATGAATAAAATCATATACAAAATAAGTTATTATGCTTAACCCACATACAGGATGTTTTAAATGATGTATACATGTCATGGATATTTATCAATCCAATATCAATTTGGATTGATCTCAAATTCATCATCCATCTTGAGAGGAGAGATATCAGAATATTTTCAGCTATCGTGTGTGTTCAAAATAATCGCTGTTCTTGCCCAAACACTGATGTCAAAACAGTTTCATAGATTTGCAAACGTCATAAATCAGTTCACTGGACGTTTTGGCACATTTTTCTTTTTGCTTTTATCGCATTGATTCATCATTTTGGACTAGATCATCTCTACTGAGATTGTGCATCAAGGTGGGAATGATATTCTTTTCAGTGGTTGCACGTCAAAATGCGATGGACGCCATCTTTTAAAATTTGCATCTCACGAGACGTTTGCCTGACAGATTTTCTTGGATATAGATAGTGGGTTTCCATTACCCTGTCTTCTCTTCAGGGGTTTGTGGACGTATTCGGTCTTCCGGAACAATATTTGTTTGAGTCTCCAGTAGTTTTTCTCCTTCAAACTTAATCTCAATACTAGAAACACACACACATACACACACACACATGCATGCACACACACACACACACACACACGAACACACACACACACACACACACACAGACGGACACACACACACACACACACACACACATGGATGTGTGTATGTGCATGTTCATACGAAGACATGCATGTGTTTGCGTGTGTTTCTTGCACTGGAGTAAAGTTTGGAGGAAAAAACTGCCCAAAATCATATATATATATATATATATATATATATATATATATATATATATACACACACACACATACACAATTTTTTAAGACTAAGAAGGGACTGTAGATGTATCTTCCAGTAGCTATGCCACATGAGAAAGTAGATCTGATAAATGCGATGCCTGAAAGAGTGAACTCTTAAAAATCTGGAAATGATCTGGCAACTATATTATAAGATAATATTCTAGAATTCTGTATATTGTTTGATAATTGCTTTTATTCGAAAATGGTGGCGTCTTTAGTATTATAGTGTTTTATTACTCGTTCCTGGTATTTTTCAGACATGCATAACTTTTACTCACAGTTTGCAATACTGAAATTCTCGGTAAGTATCCACCGTGCTTACTATGGCCTGTGGGACTAGTATTTCCCACTTTTGGTACGAGAGGAATATTGTTTTTTGTGTGTTTTCCAATTGCAACAAAAAGTGCCGTCGATCATTAAAAAAAACCCATTTACTTAAAAGTCTTTAGATTTGATATGGACTTAACATTTGCGATAGCAATTTCTTTGTATAAAATGCGACATTTGACAGTGACCTACCGCAAGATGTTTACGCAAATCCATTCGCACGTCTGAACATCGGAATCTGTCAGCCAACAGATTAAGACAGCAATTCTTATCCTATCCAGTGAAACCGATATTGGATGAAAAAAATCAAGGAAAAGATAAGGAAAAACTTGATAAAACGCAATAAGTAAAAACGAAAGGAAGAAAAAAAGTAACTGCATTGTTGGCATTAGGCTTGAGAATGTGACCCCACTGATAGAAATCAAGTAGATGTAAGATTAGCTGGTTTGGTGGAAGAATGAGCCCTGTGGGTGGTCTTTTGAGAGAGGAACGTCTTTGGAGATTTCACTGACCCATTCATGAGGTTGTATTTATCATGTGTGTACGGCCAAATCGTTTTGGATACGCCGGTTCTTATGAGATAACCGAAGTTAAGCGATGTAGAATCTGCTCATTATCCTGATGGGTGACCGTCCAGGAATAGCGTGCACCGTATGCAGCAATAAGATCGTTTGGCAGCCAATTAGCAGAGTATCTTGCCAAGCAGGAACCAGACTGTGCATCTGGCCCTTTCTAACGCAAACGATGCTCTGAGCATGATACATGTCAGTTTGCTCTCCTGGGAACTGCCTTATTTGTATCGAGTGGCAACGACCATCATCATTATCATCTATACTTGTGGATTTGTCCATGAGTATAAATATTCAATGGTAGCAAACAAAAAGAAGTCACAAAAATTTGTTTGTTTCCTGTCTAGACTAGAGCTTGTTAGCACGTTTTGCATTGTGTGTTAATACAAAATGTTTGACGTGTATAATGTTTGTAAGAATTCAGTGGATGATATAAAAATAATTAAAAAAATATGCTGAGAGCAACGGACAATTGTTTTAGAGGTTTACTTAGCTTAACTTACACCGGCACAGGAACATGTCTGTCTTGAAAATTTGAATTTGCAATTCTAGCTGGACTCAAAAAGGAACCACTGACGACGATGAGAAAATTGCAAAGACTTAATTTTCCAAAAAGGCAAATGGTTGCTTAATCAATTGTTATACCTGTTAAACAGATTGATTGAATAAATGAATAAATGAATAGAGAAGCCAGACTGTTGCAGAGTTGAACAAAATTATTGCTACATTTCTAATAGAACTCTCTCTTATAAAAGCTTTGAATATTTCCTTTCTCAAATGTGACAGATATCCAGAAGATTTGAAGGTCTAATAAACTGAATGCTCATTAAACCGAAATAAAGAAAAAATAGTGCGAAAGCGTATAAAATTGAAAGGGAAAAAAAAAAAATTTCCAGGACCTTAACCACCCGGTGATTGAACTTTAAAGACGAATTAATGTCAAAAAAGAAATCAAAATAGAGCATTGACCATCTACACATGTGACTGCATTCAAATAAATGATGAAAAAAAATGTTCACCAACGGGTCGGTCCGCCATTTGGATTTACCACGTTTCTGAACACTGGTGTATTGTTGTTCTCTCTGATTTCTTTTGCACTATAATTAGTTTTTTACTATGTGAATCCAGAGGCAAACCCCAAAGAAATCGACAGTTCATACCTCATAAAATTTGATATGTATTTTATAGATATTCAGGTTGAAAAGGGAGTAAGACAAGGTGATACCAGCTCACCCAGACACTTCATAGCCTGCTTCAAGATGATCTTCCGAAAGATCAACTGGGGAAATAAAAGAATCAAAATAGACGGTGAAAGCTTAAGTTGCCTTAGATTTGCAAACGATATCGTTGTTTGGGGGGAAAAACAAAAAAACAAAAAAACTCCACGATCTCTTTGTGATGCTAGACGAACTGAACGAAGGAAGAAAGAAAGTTGGACTTCACATGGACAACAGTAAAACAAATGTCGTGTATAACAAACATGTTGAGGACAAAGACACGTCTATGAGTGTGTGTATGTGAGAGAGAAAGGGAGAGAGAAATGTGTTTCAAATGATCTCCCGTCGTTACAGAGTGAATGTATCATTTGGCCTCAACAGCGTAAATAGAACGTAGCGGCTCAATGTACCATTGTTCTCACCATTGAGCTGAACAACCGGAGTGCAACGCTACATTGAAGCAAAGACCCATCATTGGCAGGTTCAATTCATACAGCAGCCCCATTTCCTTTAATTGTTTATTCCATTTACGCTGACTGGGCCAGATGATACACTCACCGTGTAGCAACGGCAAATCATTTCAAATTAAGTCTCAAAATAACATAACCCAATTATGGTTATTTATTGTATATATATATTTGTCCCTATTTATATTCGAGTTTCTGAATATTTGTTTTGTTCTTCGCAAATCCCGGTCTGGGACGACCGATTTATACTTTTATTACACCCTGATATTTATCTACGCTATTTCCAACTAAAATTATTTCAACAATCTACTTGTTAATTTACGTACAGGTCTACGTGAATACTTTTCACATACTTTATTTTCTTTCGTCACCAATCATTCATACGACATCAACAAACAATAAAAAAAGTGGCTTAGAAGAGAAATAAGAGGCAAACCACTGTTTTTAGATTATCACGGGATAAATCAGTAGAAATATAATTTTTCATATTCACCATCATCTTTCATCCTCCTCTTCATCATCAGCTGTTTAGCCTCCGTTGTTGGACATTACCTTTCTCATGATTTGCAAGACCTCTCTCTTATTGGCGTCGCAGAGCCAATATTTTCTGACCTTGTCTAGTTCGTCACGTCATCTTATTTTCTGTCGTTCACAGGTTCGCATATGATCTGTGGGGATCCACGCAGTGAGTCGTGAGCAACATTACCAGCCTAGTCCATTTCAATTTGACTTTTTTCAAGTGCATAAGTGGAATGCTATGTGCCTGTTTGAAAAAAAAAGATTACTTTCAGCCGCGGGTGAATTGAATTTATAGCCCCCCCTCCCCCAAGAGGAAAAAAACAAACCAAAAACAACTAAAAACAAAAAAACAAAAGGCAACTAAAACATTTTAGATTTGGACGATTAGTTCTTGTTTGTATTCATGATTTATTTGAACTCCAATGGTGAGAAAAGCTGGCGAGAATCATTGAGAAATAGATAAAATTACGAGCGGTGATGTACACCTGAAGAAGGCTGTAGAGCTCGCAGATTGATACGTTGTAACGTGATACCAGTCCAAATAATTCATGGAGTTGAAATAACTAACTTCTGTAAATCAAAACATAATTATAAAAGGTTGCAGTGAAATTTGTTTTCTATTATAGTAGTCTTTGTTATTAGTGGCGTAAATTTAATCCTTTCAGAGTGCTCCCAAGTTGGAGCACTGAACTAGACTAATCTGACCTTTGACAATATCTACGATTTAAACAAATCTTTGGTTAGATGAGCTTAACTGAAATATATAATTCAATTAGCTTTTGCTAATTTCTTGTTCTGATATTTAAATGACAATTAAAACCCTCCCATAAGAAAGAACAAGGAGATTAGAACATGCATACACAATATTTCTTATAGAAGGGTTTAATTAACTTTCAGGTAAGAACCAGGGCAACTATCAGCAAAAGAAATGTGCATACATTTTTTTGGAGCAGAAAATGGTGTTAACAATATTTTGAAGCATCCTGTACACATATATTTTTAAATGATTTTTTCATACACATGGCCGCTTTGATGTTTATATACTTGAACTACGAACAAAGCCTGGGATAAAAAAAACTGATTTTTTTTTGCCGGATAAGCTAAAAGCCATCGAAAAAAAAAATGAGTCGAGATCGATTTGTTTCTTAAAGTACTCGCCAAGCAAATGGTATGGCCAGAAAGTGCAGGGCAGACCTTCAAAGGCCGGGTCACTCTTATGACGCAGACGAATAAACAAAACGCGCGTAGAATTTTGGATTCGAACAAGCGTGGAGAGAGAAAATCGAATCAGCGCTGTCAGAGATGCCAATTAGAGAATGAGCGATGGAGAGGAGGTCAGGGGGGATCTTTCCGAGCAGTGAACACAGAAGTAAGTGTGTACAGGGATATGGTAAGGGTCTGATGAGATAATAGAGCCCCGGGTCGGGTCGTGAGGTAAACGACAAATGACTGACGTACAAGTTACAGCACTCGTTATGCAAAGCACTGGGTTTTCTCAGCTTCGTAATTTTGGGGAAAGATGTTAAAGGTTTCGTTTGAAAAGGTTGGGAATGGTGCATTTACTTAGAATCTTTAAAAAATTGACGATTCCGAAAGAGAAGGATGAAAGTAACTCCGAAGAATATACTTGCATGTACCAACATCCTCCGCTTTTCGAAAGCTTGCTTCATGGTATTTTCTGTTTTTACAAAAATATGTGAAAAGCGAAAGTGATTTTCAAGGTTTGTTTTGCAGAAAGCCGTAATCGAGACAATATGCCACCTTTTCTGTTGGCTCTTTCACCTACAACCTATGTTCCTACCATCACCCTAAGCTCAGATGTCGAACCCTTACATAGCATCATTACCACTTTTTGGATCTGATATCAATGAACATATTTTCCTACATAAATCAATGACTATTGCTCATTCACTTTACGCCAGTAGGGCTTACGAAAGGATATACTTTCAGATAGCGGGGAGAGCCGATAACCGATAGTTAAGATATGATCAGTTGAGAACGTGGTTTTTCTTTTTGTTTATATTTTGATGTTTGCTCAAATCATCCTCAGAGCATTATTATTGTAGGGAATAGAAACCATCAAGCAGTCGAAGTCTTTTAGCAGCATGCCGTGTTAGGGTGATAAATGAAAAAATTGGAAAAGAGATGATCAATGAATAAGTTACTTCTCTCCCATTTTTTGGACAGTGATAACTAAAAAAGCCTGAATTTTGAAATAGAAATACAGCAGACACAAACTATGGGATTTAGCATAACTTACATTGCAAATTTAAATCCAAACTAAAAACATAATTTGGCGGTGGGAGGGCGTAAGAAAACGTCAAAAACATCATAAAGCACGTATGGACAACCATAGGCCCGCTGGCCTGATTAAGCACGCTGGCCTGATTTAGCCTGCTAGAGTATTTCTGTGGCCCACAGTTAATTCGGGCATATATGTGAAATTTTACTTTTTTTTCTGGGTCAAAGTCAATTTCGTAATTAAAAAAATTCTATAGTTTTGGCTTCAAAAATCAATAGCGTAATAATTGCAATCAATATGTTTTTCTACGATAGAAATTAACTTCCCTATTCGTGATACAATCGACATTTTCTGAAGTTAATAAAAATGAAAATCTCTTATGTGGCCAGCTAAATAAAAAAGGTTGCCAATTCCTGTACTAAAAAGTAAATGCTGAAATCATCATCCCTCTAGCTCCACTGGTGTGGCCTGTATGTGTAATTTATACGTAGCCAGCAAACCAGCTGGACCATCTTGAAAACTGAAAGCAACTATTTTGGTTGTTTTGGTTACAAAATTGGTTAACTATTTCTAATGAAGACCAAAATATCAAGCAAGATGCTGTTAATAGATATATGGTGTAGAATATAGTGCGAACGGAGTGAATATTACTGAAACTCTGTGTCAGAATATGTTGAAAAAATCTTCCGGAACCCATCTAAGCGACCAACAGTTTAAGATGAATTGTCGTCTGTTTTAAATACAGAATAAAGAGGGGTGAAATAATAGTTTATTAAATCGTCATTCAAGGACAGACAATGTTTTGTTGATTATATCTACAATTTAGAGAAAAGATGCTGAATTTATTACATGGTTTACTCATAGAAAAAGATGTAGATGTGATTACAGAGATAGTTTACAATAAAAGTTGATTGGACTGTTTAGGTGAGTAGACTAAATACCCATTCTAACAGGTGGAGTAAATTGCTGTCCAATAGAAAAATAAAAAAAGATAAATAAATGGAAATCAGATAGTGTTTGATTTACTTCGTTTTTTTTTTTTGAATTGATTTGATAACACTTTTTACATTGTTAGGAAAAAAGTTACCAATCTTAAAAGAGTGAGTTGGTATGCAAAAAGGATGTTCGATTAATGTGAAAGAAGGGCGGGGCTAATGTAAAGAAGGGGTTAATAATAAAAAGAACGACCCTTTAGGGCGGGGGGCTGAGTTAAAAACGGATGGCAAGTCAAGAAAAAAGTAAGGCTGGTCTCCAGAAAAAGGCAGGATTGATGTGAAGGAAAGATTTTGAACAATGTTAGGAATAGGGACGTACTATTAGTTGAAAAAGAAGTTAAGAAATTATGCACGTAGTAAAAACAAGGGTTTGAGGTTGATGTCGAAAGGGGGGGGTTAATGTTGAAAATGTGGAACATTTCAGTCTCTATTTTGCCCAATAGAATGAAAGTAAAAAAATCTCCCTCAATAACAAATTGAGCGTTAACTATTTTAGATGACATGACCATTTGATATTCATAAGGAAATCTCTTTTCGAATCTAACACATATCCAAATTTAGATTAATTAGTATAAACATTTAAACACATGAAATTGCCATAGAACAAAGTCCATCCTTTTATTATAATATTCTGTGGAGCTTCTGATTTCAGTGACAATTTAAAAAAAATGATATTTCAAAACAATTCAATCCCATTCCACATCGTGCACACAACGATATAACTGAGAGCTCGTGTGTGTGTGTATATATATATATATATATATATATATATATATATATATATATATATATTCCACAGAATATGAGAGAAATTAAGATACAACCCACCAAAAGAGCCACCAGGCCTCTGCTACCTACCCCCAACCTACCACCTACATACCCAAAAAAAACCAATTCCCCCACCAAACACAGATTAAACACTAGACACACAGACACAGGCTACCCAACAAGAATCACCAATACTGACAAAAACATCATCCATACCCACGCGAACAACGATAGAAATAGACACACGCATACGAACAAACAAAACAAAAACACCTACACTGGCACTAACAATACTAACACCTATAACAGACACACACATATGAACAAACATAACAGAAACACCTACACAAATACGAATATTACTGACACCAATATTGTGAACAGACACAGCTATATGAACAAACACAACTACAAAAACCAGCATACAGATAATAGGAACAAGAACACTAGACTCCAAAAGGTTCTCAAACCTACTACCCCTCATACCCTGCAGAAGGAAAGCCCTAATAGTAGCATCCTCCCTCAACCCATCACATTGACCCTTGGAAAGCATCCTGAAGACCCAGGCAAACACCCTGACCAGCAGGTAACCCCTACATCAACTCACATACACACTCTACCAAAAAATGAGGAAAGCCCCCTACCACTAAATATGGAAGGGGAGTTAGAAAACCTGATTCCAACACTAGTAAGCAGTTTAGAAAACTTACTAAAACACTACTACACACCATCAAAATACTAAACTGAACAACCCTCACCACACAGAACACTAATACACACAACTCCTACCATTAATATCCTCACACCCACATCTTAGCAACATTCAATAATGGAAGCTTCAAAGTCACCTAGACCCTTAGGAAAAACTTCACCTTAGCCTGTTATAACCCCTGTTCAACTCATAGCCTAAACATTTTCAGTAACTTTTAAGGTTGATACCTATGTAGCTCCATAACCCCACCACCCCTCCTACACTACCCCAAACATACCAGAAAATCCACCTCCACAACACTACCCCCTACCTTGACACACTCTGCCCTCCCCAAGGCAAACTGCTGCTGCTTTACCAAAATCCCAATACCTGCTGGTCATTCTTACATTCAGCAGGAGGCATCTAGTAGCCCTGACAACAAAACTTACCCACAATGCACAGTCCCTGGCAGTGGACTCTGGTTCCACATGGTACATTTTAATCCACACTCACACAACACGCACCACTGATGATGGGAGAAATCCCGAAACATGTATGGACTATTGACATATAAGGATTAATAAACCTTACCACCAAAAACTTCACTCCCGAGTCTGTCTCACTCTCTAAAGTACACATTATATATATATATATATATATATATATATATATATATATATATATATATATATATATCATTGTCCACTATATATTTTTCTTATCTCCCCAAACGAGGCACAGGCATTCAGACCGGAATAGAAAGTAGAAAAAAAAATAATCAAACTAAACTGAGGGTAACAAGTTGACACTGATGATTCGTAAATACTTCAGAAATCGACTGTATCCCTTGAGAATTGAAGGGGGATGATAGATGAAATATCATATGTCTCGCCGGAATGAAATGGAATGACCTTCTAGCCCTGGGGTAGTAATTCTATGAATTTGTTCTATTCTCATCATCATCAGTCAAGTATCACCCGTCGTTGGTCATAAACCTTACCCAGGATTCGCCACATCTCTCTGTCGTGGGTGTAGCAGAGCCAATATTTCCTGAACCTGTCTCGTTCATCTCGCCATCTCATATCCTGCTGGCTTTGGTTCAGCATTTGATCTTTGGAGACCCATTTGGTGAGTTGTGATGCCTATCGTTTGTCTGCGATTCTTGCAACAAGGCCTGCCCATTGCCATTTGAGTTCCTTTATGGATTCTATAATGTCTTTATCCTAAAATACTGTGCTGTTTCGTGGTCTCTCGAGGTGATATTGAGCATGGTTCTCTCAAATAAACATTGCATGGTTCTCAGTTTGTGGGTCATTCTCTTGGTTAGGCTCCATATTTCAGCCCCATAGGTGATTATCGGGAAGATGAGTTGGTTTAGCCGGTATATATGAAAATTGAATAATGCATTTTACACCAATTCTCGTCT
Source organism: Thysanoteuthis rhombus (assembly GCA_963457665.1). NCBI lineage: Eukaryota > Metazoa > Mollusca > Cephalopoda > Oegopsida > Thysanoteuthidae > Thysanoteuthis > Thysanoteuthis major. The sequence goes on from OY735203.1 coordinate 7,017,261, forward strand.
TCTAGATACCCACCCACACACAATATATATATACATACATAATGGAATTTTATACACAAACACGTTTATGTTTCTGCCCGATTTGGGCTCGAGTAAATGTCCGGTTTATTTTTTATTCCCGTTTAGGACATTTGAGTGGATGTCTATTAGTAGAATCACCCTTTTATTCTATTTACACACACACACACACACACACATATATATATATATATATACATATATATTATTTTCTTTAGTGGTTGGTCATTGCTTTTTTTGTTTTATTTTGTGGGGATGCTGTGCTATAAATTAGGAGTGTATGGTGTAAGTACTTTTGTTAACAGTATGTTGTTAATCTATCAGTCTTTGTGGCATGTTACCTCTCTGAGAATATTAAATTTAAATCTATTTCCCAATCTTAAGGTTCTCTTTTATATGACCTAAGTTGTCAATTCAATTATTCTGGGTTTGGTCAGTTTCCACACGTCTAAGATAATTCTAGAGACTGGAATAAGATATCTATGGTTGTTGAATTTTTGTATATATATATATATATATACACACACACACACACACACACACACACACACACACACACACACATATATATATGTATATATATATATATATATACATATATAAGTGGGTTAATTAGCTATGTTTGTCGATAGAATTTTTCTGCGATGCCAGCAATTAAACACTGGTTCATTTTTTTCCTGATTAATAAATCTGTTTCCAAATTTTTTTTCTGGTAAAATTGACGATTTAAAATTTCTCATTTAGGCATAGGTAATATTGGGTTTCAATATTTTGGCATATAGATGTTTATTTTGATATTTTCTATTTTACTTCAAGTTTCAAATTGCTATCAATTTGTCTTCAATGATATGTCGATCGTGATGTACTGTTTTATATTTCTCCATTGTAAATGGTATATTGTTGGCTATTCTTAGTTTGAAGGTTGCTTTCGATATCCCTATATAGTATTCAACTTCTAAAGTTTTATCTTGGGTTGATATTCTAGCTTGGTATTCAGTATTCGATTGACACATTTGTTTTGCAAAGGGCATCTGTTTTTATTCGTTCACTTGCAATCTGATTTAATTATGCTCTCTCCGTTAGTATCATTTCTAATCACTTTGTGGTTATGTTTTGTAATGAATTTATCAAAATTATCCGTACTTCTATTGCTTATTTTCAGTTTGTTCTTACCGAATATCTTACTCAGTGGCCTGCTGGGGGGAAATATTCTTTTTATTAATTTGATGAAAGTTTTGAAAAATGTTTTTTTACCTGTAGGTTGAATGATGGTGAATACCAGAGGATTTTCCTACCTCAACTTTCCTTGTTGTGGCTACGTTTCACTCTATTGGATTTTACTTATTCATGATATTTATATCTAGTTTCAGTAAAACAGCAATTCTTTAGGGCTTTAGTGTTTTCATTTCTTATTGTACTGAATATTGTTTTATGTTAGGGATTATATATTAGTCTGGTTTCTATTGATCTGAGGCACATTTTTACGATTTGGTTAGGTTGGTGCGAACTGAGGTTAATATATGTATTTAGAGAATTTTTTCCTGTGTGGTTTATAAGTGTTATTATTTAGATGAAAGGTCTCATCTAAAAAATACAGAATATTTACATTGACCTTGAATTCAACTTCAAAGTTCATTTTTTTCTCTTAAAAGAGGTATTTTCGAAAAAAAATTCCCATTTTTTGTGCATTGCTGTTGTCCACAATTATTACGCCATCGTCCCGATACAATCCTATATTTTAAAAGTTTTTTGGCGAGGCTATACGAACTATACAAACCAATTAGGTCTGACATCTTGGCTTAATCAAGACTACCCATGGAAACATCAAAACCACAGACTTCGGTATTTTTAGACAATTGTTCTTGATTGTTGAACCGTGCCGTATTTGATTATCTCTAAATCTCTGTTGTTAATATTTGTATTGATTTCTACAAATTCTATGGCTTCCTGGACGATTCTTCCAGATATGAAAAGGAAGAAATCCATAATATCGGATTGCACAAAAGCACAAGTATTTTCTCTCAATGTTGCTATACCAGGTATTGACCTCATTGGTATTTATCAGTTGGATTAGCTGTAGTCGTTGTATGATGCCATAGTTTATGTCTTCTAATATTTTCTAATAGATATTTCCTATTTGTGATTTTGTGGGGTTTATTAGTCTAGTGTTGGGTTAATTTTTTCTTATCTATGATTTTGTGGGGTTTGTTTATGAAGTCCGGTTTGTTGTCCTCCAAGAGTAAGTTTGCATCTTTTTATGTAGTTTCCCTGTCCTATTGCTGATGTTTGATTCGTCTGTGATGCTTTTGCCATCCTTATTCATAGTTGCATCGTGGTTGTTTTTTCTTGGTGTTTATATTTTTGGAGTTTTGTGCGATATTTTGGGTTTGGAGATTGTTGTAGGTTTGATAGTTCATTTCATATATATATATTGTTACTCTCATCTCCTTTCTCGAATATGTTGTTCCATTTGCTGATTCGTTCTAGGTCCTTTTTTAATTTTTTTTTTTTTGTATGGGCTTATATGCTTTCTTAAATATGATGTCATTCATATATATATATATATATATATATATATATATATATATATATATATATATATATACCGTATCAGTGGCAGGTTCGATTCTTGCCGCAGTCCCATTTTCTTTGATGGTTCATTCTATTTACGTTGTATAGGGTGAGTGATACATTAACTGTGCCATGACAGGAGATCATCTCAAATATGTTTCTAGATTATAGAATACAATTTATAATCATTCTGTCGGATCATATGTATCCATTTCTTGATGTATATAACAATTATCAGTTGTATCTAATATATATACGAAGGCGATTGGGACAATGATGAAAGAAAGAGATTTGTGCAGGTACAACAATGTCAATGCAATTAATATAGCTGCTGTCTATTTTTTACACTGATAGAATATTATGTAGTTTGACTTTCCGATAAAGAATGAACTGACAATAATTGTCTCAGGCAAGGAACTTATTCATCCACACTTGTTTGTACGAATAAAAGATGAAAATATATGGCAATAGTGATACGTCTGTTAAATATCGATACTATTTTCTCTCTTTCTATATCTCCTGATATATATATATATATATATATATATATATATATTGTAGATGCGAAATGATCCGACAAAATCTCAATGAGAAAGTAGGAGTTACATTTCGTTTTTTTCATTCTGTAAGCACGTTTCGATGCATTTTGACGGGTGCCGGCCATTTTTTCCAGAAAAAGGTGTGGAGCAGTTACCAGAAAGTTCTGCTGCTTACATGTTACTTCCCTAGACCTGATACATGTACACCGCAAAACTTTTTGTGGACGGCTGAAATGAAACATACCCACAGAATGATGAAAAAAAAAATTTAACACCTGCTTTCTCTTGGGTTTTTATCTTCACCTTCCTGATATCACTTTCATATATATATATTTCCAGAAAATTTTTCAAGCAACTGTGGATTCGACTCGGCTGGGCTACTCTTTGAATTGTTTTCACGGATCTATACGAGACATAATTGCACCCTGGAGAGAAACCCGAATCGCCGAACAGTATTGATCGATCTCTAACAAAATGCTGGCAAATATATTCATGAAATCGATTTTTTGTATGCTATCAGTTCCTAATTTGCCAAGTACCGATTTCTTCAAAGGTTGTGCAACAAGACATTTCACATTTATACAAACTACTTACGAAGTTAGAGAGGGAGAGATTAATCGAAGCATCATTATAATCTAGATATTGACTGCCTTGATGACTCGCAAAATTTCTGTTTACGTTCGCCTTGGATATTTGAAAAATATAGAATAGATCATTCCATTTAACAGGAAAAGTAAAAAAATAACAATACTGCTAAAGCAACGGCAACAACAATATCAACAGATGTTCTGTAATTGTGGACAAAGAAAGGTCAAGCCCATAGAATCTAGCCAAAACGGGGAAAGATAAAAAAAAAATGGTCTCTTAAAAGACAGGCAAATTTTGATGTCCAAAGAAAAACTGAAGCTATCCAGATGACAGCATCGATAAATTATGAAGAATACCGAAATTTTGAGGAGATTCTAAGCTTACGTTTCTTCTTCTTCTTCTTCTTCTTCTTCTTCTTCTTCTTCTTATTAGTATTATTATTATTATTATTATTATTATTATTATTATTATTATTATTATTATTATTATTATTATTATTATTATTATTATTTATAATAGAAAATAAAGAGAGAATACCTTAGAAGGATAAGGAAAATATTAGAGACCAAATTAAACAGCAGAAATTTATTGAAAGGAATGAACACATGGGCTGTATCGGTAGTGGGATACACAGGACCATTCCTAGGATGGACGAAGGAAGAACTCCAATCAATGGACGGACGAACAAGGAAACTTATGACAATGCATAAAGCCTTACAGCCCAGAGATGACACAGATAGACTATACGTCAAGAGAAAAGAAGGTGGTAGGGAGCTCATCAGTATAGAGGTCTGTATCTAGATAGCTAGAGCAGATCTAGAAAAGTACGTGCAAGCAAACAGCGAAGACATCATAAAAAGTGCACAAAACAGCGCAACAAACAACAAAATCGAAAACAATGGTACTGCACAGCAAACAAGGCAAGTAAAAATGGAAAAGGGAAAATTGTACGGAGATTTTAAAAGACAGATACAAGTTTTGGCAGACGAAGGATCATGGAGATGGTTACGAGAAGGAAACCTGAAGAGAGAAACAGAATCGCTCATCATGGCAGCTCAAAGCAAAAACATCAAGATAAACTATATAAAAACAAAAATCGACAGAACACAGACAAACAGTAAGTGCAGCCTGTGCGGTGAAAGAGATGAGACTGTAAATCACATAACTAGTGAATGTAGTCAACTCGCCCAGAAGGAGTGTACGCACAGACATGATAGAGTAGCAACGGTGATGCACTGGGAACTGAGTAAACGAATGGGATTTTAATCATACGAAAAAGTTGTACTAGCGCAAACCAGGGGCAGCCCTGGAGAATGGAAACCACAAATTACATCGGGACTTTGACATCAAAACCGACCCCCTCATCTAGGCAAGAAGACTGGACTTGGTAATCGTTGACAAGAAGGGAAAAATCTGCCAGAGTAGACGTAGCTGTACCTGCAGACCATAGAGTAAAGAGGGAGTAGAGTTAAAAACTGGAAAACTACCAAGATCTAGTGAGAGAATTGAAGAAGATGTGGAACATGGAAGTCAGGGTAGTACCAGTAATAATAGGTGCACTTGGAACTGTGCCAAAGACACTGCTGGGACTAGAGGAGCTCAGGATAAAAGGAAGGATTGAGACTTTACAGACCACAGCAATGCTAGGTACCGCCCAGATACTGAGGAAAGTGCAAGAAATATAAAGACTGCAACACTAAATGTTAGCAGTGGCCTAACAGAGATAGGGAAATGAAAGTGGAAACGTAAACCACAGCACTGAAATGATAGGCGAAGAAGAGAAGAGATGTTGGTTGAAGACCTGAAGAGACTTATTGTCACTCAGCCTTCAGCAATGACAACTTGGCAACAGGTGTGAAGCTGTAAACCGCAGTATTACTGTGGTCTATGAGGATGAGGAGAAGACGGCTGGAGACTTGAGGAGACTTGCTATCACTCAACCTCCACCGGTAACCACCAAGTAACTGGTGTGAGATTGCATAATATTAATAATAATAATAATAATAATAATAATAATAATAATAATAATAATAATAATAATAATAATAAAAAATAGTAATAATAGAATAAGCATAGATATCTGTGAGCTCTCGAATCTGTCACGATAAAACGGGAAAAAATCAAAGAGAAAATAAAAAGCGATTACCTTAGGAGGATAAAGGAAATATCACAAACCAGACTAAATGGAAAGATTCTGATAGTGGGAATGAACACATGGGTAGTATCGGCCGTAAGATACATAGGACCTTTCCTTAGATGGGCAAAGGAGATCTCCACGTAACTAAAGATGTGGAACATGAAAGTCAGGGTCGTACCAGTAATAGTGGGTGCACTTGGATCCGTATCGAAGATACTGATCACGAGATTGGAGCAACTGGGTATGAGAGGGAGGGGTGAAATTATATAGATCACAGCACACATACTTAGGGCTGTTGTGGACTGTGAGAGGGTGAAGAGGAGGGATGAAGACTTGAGGAGACTTGCAGTCACTCATTCACCAGCGTTGACCACAAGGCAAGACGCATTAAACTACTACTACTACTACTACTACTACTAATAATAATAATAATAATAATGATAATAATAACTATACGTTAAGAGAAAAGAAGGTGGTAGGGGGCTCATCAGCATAGAAGATTGTGTCCAGAGAGCTAAAGTAGTCCTAGATAGATATGTGCAAACAAATAGTGAAGAAATCATAAAGAGCGCGAGGGATAGTGCAACAAACAAAGTAGAAAGCAATGGAACGGTACAGCAAACTAGAAAAGAAAAGTGGGAAGGGAAAAAACTGTACGGCGAGTTTAAAAGACAGATAAAAGATATAGCAGACGAGAAATCATGGACGTGGTTACGAAAGGGAAACCTTAAGAGAGAAACAGAATCGCTCATCATGGCAGCCCAAAACAAAAGCATAAGGACAAACTACATAAAAGCAAAAATCGACAGAACTCAGACAAACAGCAAATGCCGCATGTGCGGTGAAAGAGATGAGACAGTAAACCACATAACTAGTGAATGTAGTCAACTCGCCCAGAAGGAGTATAAGCATAGACACGATAGAGTAGCAACGATGATACACTGGGAACTAAGTAAACAAATGGGATTCAACCATGGGGAAAAGTGGTATCAGCACAAGCCAGAGGCAGTTTTGGAGAATGACAACCACAAACTACTGTGGGACTTTGACATCCAAACTGACCACCTCATCCAGGCAAGAAGGCCGGACTTAGTAATAGTAGACAAAAAAAGGAAGGCCTGCCAAATAATAGACGTTGCTGTGCCTGCAGACCATAGAGTAAAAAAGAAGGAGGGTGAAAAAAGGGAAAAATACCAGGACCTAGCAAGGGAGTTGAAGAAAATGTGGAACATGAAAACCAGGGTAGTACCGGTCATAGTGGGAGCACTAGGAACTGTCCCCAAAACCCTGAGGGAGAGACTGGGGGAGATCGGGATTAGGGGGAGGATAGAGACCGTGCAGACCACAGCACTACTTGGAACTGCACGGGTACTGAGGAAGGTGCTAGAGATATAAGTACTGCAACGAATCGTAGCTCTGTCATGATATGCGAAAGAGAGAGGAGACGTTAGCTGAAGACCTGAGGAGACTTATTGTCACTCAGCCTTCAGCGATAACCACTGGGCAACCGGTGTGAAACTGTAAATCGCAAAATTACTGCGACCTATGAGTACTAGGAGAGGAGGGCTGGAGACTTGAGGAGACTTGCTGTCACTCAAACTCCAGCGGTTACCACCAGGCAACTGGTGTGAGATTCCGAAATAATAATAATAATAATAATAATAATAATAATAATAATAATAATAATAATAAGAAGAAGAAGAAGAAGAAGAAGAAGAAGAAGAAGAAGAAGAAGAAGAAGAAGAAGAAGAAGAAGGAGAAGAAGAAGAAGAAGAAGGAGAAGATTTTGGTGCGATCAGGTGGACAAAATTTGTTATCAGAAACTAGAGGCCTCGGTGTGAAGTTGGATCCAGGAAACATTTAACATCCTATCCTGCCTTCAATTAATGCTTGGTTTTCACTTGTTCGAAGATGCCTACGGCTGTGATCATTTCATATTCGCAAAAAGTTCTTGTCGATCGGAATTTCAAAACTCCAAACATTAAAGAAAAAATCATGTTTTTTTTAAAGAAACGTCCTTTGAAAAAAAATGCGATCTGTATACTACGGAGATTTCTTTAGGGTAAAAGACTTAATTTCAGCGACAAAGGGTACAGATTATTATTTGTCTTGCCAGCTATCTTGAGTAACCTTCAAGGGTTGCCAGCTATGACCACGAGAAGGGGTTTGTTAAAATATAGATATATCAGATTCCTTCACTCTATAAGTGTTATATATGTTCTTTGACGCCTCTGGGAAGTTGTCCATTGTCTGGGATGGGGGACCATCCCAGAATCACTGATCAGCACGCTCACGCTCGTCCTGAGAACATCAACAGGGTCCGCCCTATGAACCAAGCTGAGCCTGCTCTAATGACTTTGCGAAATCATGCGTGGAGATGCAAATAAACAAACCCACTTCCTCCTTTTCTCTACTAGTCTACATATATCAGATTCCTTCTCACTTCCTCCACTTTCTCTACAAGCAGTGTCCCTCTTTTACTCTCTTTCTTATTTCTCCCTTAAGATGGATCGGCTCTTTTCTTTCTTTCTTGAAATCTACGTATCTAATTATTCCTTTTGCTTTCGTTTCTCCTTTGCGTAGTGGTCACTCCTAGGGGATAAATTTAGTACAGACTTAAACCGCAAATTGAACCCCAATAAAAATTCACAATAAATAGATTTTTAAAAAGGCTAAATTAAAAAAACAAAACAAACAAGTGTTTTTTCTTAGCCAATACGAGGAGACAGTATTGACTAATTCAGCCCTCAAGCTTCGTACCTGTACCTCTTATGCATACACAGCCAGCTACTTAACTTGAAAACCGACGTAACCTGCTTAGACGGATTAGTTGACGGTTTCTAATGAGATTTTTTTGGAATATTCTAAGCAAGAAGACCGGATTCGGTTGTTGTAAACAAATGGAAAAACACCTGACTCTAAACTTGACAGCGGAAGCTGACAGCAATTTGAAGAGAGATAACGAACTGGATTAATTGTAAAGTACCAGGACCTCACCTGGTAGCTAAAGTGTTGATGGAACTCAAAATTAAAGCTTATGCTTGTAATAATTGGTGCACTTGATATCGTCTCCCAAGTTCAACAGCGAATTCACGTGGATTGGAAGTTTTAATTTGTTTCTGCCCCACTCAGTAGCAACAACCGAAGGGCATTTGATGGAATCAAGCAAAGTGACAATTGGGCCGAGGGCAGAAACATGATGTAGTTTGTGTAGGGAATCCACAATCTACTATTCATTTCCAGCTTTACTCTGAAACAACTTAACTCCATCAGTAAAATGTTGTGTATATCGAGCACTCTATGAAATAGATACATTACATTTCAGAAGTGGCTTTATATTATTGATATATTATTATATTATGTTATACTGCTAGCCTGATTTCTACCACATATACTGTGTGAATATATATATATATATTTATATATAATAAACCTTTGAATGCTTTGTAACGCACAAAATTTGTCATGCTTTTGTTCATATATAAGAATGTAAATAACAAGCATGTTCACTTGAAATCGTGATAAAACTATATGCTTTCCCTATCTTATTCTGTCATTCCGAGATGACTTTTAAAACTGAAAAGAGATGCTGTCTGTGTCTCACAAAAAAGGAAACGTCACAATCATCATAAAATGGTAATAAGAAAAATCTGATCACACATATTTTGTCAAGACGTATCAAAAAGTTTCATCAAAATAAACCCAGACACATTTCAACTTTATCTTAGGTAGGTAGTTGCTCGGAGAGGAAAGAAATCTTGCTTGTAAACACTAAAGGGTACCAACGCAAAGAACGTAACAAGATCACTCCGGTATACTGACGGCTGATACTAAAAGTCACTCCTGACAGAAATAGAATAAGTCATTTGTATTGACCGTGAAGAAAATCAGTTGATATCAGCGGCGCCCTGACAATCTTTTTGGACATATTCGCGCGCATGCGCTGACTGGCCACTCAGAAATCAATGGTATCACAAGAACGCCGAACATTTTAATCTTTACATTAGTTAATTGTCTTGAGAATTGGCTGCTCTTATCATTTCAGCAAAAAGGTTAACATCGGAAGTGATTCTGACTTTCCAAAATTGAAATAAGATCATCACAAAAAAGACTGAGTAAATTTCAACATCACTGATAAAAAGACTGATGGAGTCCGTTGCGTGGTCAGCAAAGACCAAAGCAAAACCAAACTAATGGGATTCTCTTATCTTGAAAAATGGTAGATAGCAGATAAGAATATGAAAGTAAGTAAAATGATATTAGGTTTTCTCCTTTCAAAGAGGCCATTAAGGTTATGTTTTGCCTCTGAGAGGTAGAAATAACAGAAATAACCGAACCTCGAATACATGAATCACCATAGCCTGTGTGTGAACCAGAACTAGTTATCTAGAAATAATCTAACATCATATAAAGAATAAATGTTTTATCCAAAATCATCTTTAAAAAAATATATCTCAAACCTAAAATCATTTAAAGAAAATACTTGCACAAGATTTGGAAATCACTTTTGAGGGAATAAAAAAAATATAGAACATGATATGCTTTCTTTTGTTATATATTTTCTATTGTCTTTGGTTGTGTGTGGGTATTCGTGTGTGTGTGTGTGTGCGCGCGTGTGCGTGTGTGTGTATTTGTGTTTGTTTATACTGACCACAAATTATGTAGAATGTAATTTTACTTACTATTTAAGCTCTGATTTGTGAATTCATTGATTTGATATATAAGGTTAATTTGGATCCCTGTATCCTATTTTGATCATCCAAGGTTCCATGGCATAATATGCATGCGATGCTTTTAGGCCTGTAAGAGGTTTTAGAATATTAATTTTAAAGTTTTGCTACAATAACCAATTGTGATAAGTTCGCATGGACTACAGTTCAAATGGGCATTATTTTTTGCCTATATTCAATTTCAACTTTTATTTATTTTGCTCAAAATCATCAAGTGTGTATTAATTCCACTAATACTTTCACGCGAATTCTCATTTTGCGTACATGAAATAGATTTCCTAGAATTTGCTTCTTTTTTTTTCTCAATATTAAGTACTTTCAATTCATTAGACCTTCGAACCAGCCAGAAATTCGCTCGTTTTAGCGGAAAAAAAGGTTTTGCCTGGGGAAGGGGGGTATATTTACCATATGACTATAGTACTAAAAGTAGGCACTTTAGCTAAAATGATAAATCTTATGCTTACAACTCAGGGAGCATTTATTGAATGAACTGTGATTGTAACCACAAGCCTTGTTAAGATTTAGGGGCTTATCAGGAATTATAGAGGATAGATAGGAATCACCTTCAAGCCATTCTCACGGGTAATTTCAGATCAATTTCATCCAAACACTCGGTAATCTAAGCGCAATTTTTAAATTACCCTGGGGTGAAGTGAATCCGGATTAATCTGAAAATGCTTGACAATGGTGTATTTTAAGAATACACTACAACCATTCTCTAATCTATGAGAACACAGGGAAGACTGCTGCCCAAATCTGCTCCATCCCAGGGGATCTCTAGTAAGAGTGTGTGTAATGATCAGACGATGTATTTCATTTAAATATCTTATTATTTTTTAAATTTCAAGCAGGGATACACAGCGTTGCCCAAAAAAGAAAAAAAATTCAAGCAGGAAGACAATAATCTATGAAGTTTTCTTAAAATCAAATGTTCGTTTTAGTAAATAATAAATAATTACATTGCAAATAGATGCTGCCCTCTAAAAAAAAATGCTCATAAACGGTTATTTGGATTGGAAGCACAAAAATACTTGCTGTAAACATTTTTTTTTCAAATATTAGAATAAAACAAATATTTACGCACGGGTCTGTCCAGGAGTTTGTGCGGGCCTGCCCGGGTGGCATAATACCCGCTATGAGAAAAATATGCAATGCCGACACGTACACTCACTTAAACCTCTGTCTGGCTCGGTGGTTTGTCTTGTTTGAGAAGAAATAGATCAAAGAACATATTTTTCTACCGTGTTGTCAAGTTTGAAGTTATTTTCACCCGATCAACGAAGAGGATTCCTGCGAGTATTTTAATGAAGAAAAATAGCTCAAAATGTGTATGAAAAAAAAAAGCGAAAAAAGGAGGATAAGTCACCGGAAAATATTTAAACAATACTTTGAAATGTAGATATTACAAAAATTATCAAGTGAAAATATGAAAAATCATAAAAATCTCATTGGACACTATATATATATATATATATATATATATATATATATATATATATATATATATATATATATATATATTATTTTTATTTTCTGTGTGCAATCTATGGGGAGTGATGGGCCATGCCCTGCCACGCTGGCCCACGATGTGCTGGATATATATATATATATATATATATATATATATATATATATATATATATATATATATATATATATATCAGTTAAAAGTCTCTTGAGAGACCAGATATCTAAAGATTTTTTTTTTTTTAAATTTTACTGATTTTTCATGAATTCTTGCGTTGTCTGCTTTACATTTATCCTTATAAAGATATGACAAATTTCGGCTTTTTAGATACAAAATTAAATCCAGTTGCGTTTGACAGATAGAAAACGTCTTACTTTAGCTTTACAGATAAATTGTAAACAGAATTGCACCGTGAAACCTTTCAAAATTACTTCTCCCACATTATCTCTCGTGAAAAGATGTACCGCTATTCAAATTACGAAGTTGAACAGACTGATTTTGAGTTATATATATATCAGTAAAATAATTAGAATTGTAGGAGTAGTTGTATCACAAGATGCAGCAGTAGTAGTAGTAGTAGTAGTAGTAGTTAATTTGTTCAAAACTGAGCTATAAAATAGTCACCTATGAAGGTGAAACTTGGAGCCTAACTAAGCGACTGACCTGCAACCTGAGAATCATACAACGTGATCATGAGAGAGTTCACAAGACAGCACAATATATTAGGGAAAAAATAAAAGTTTGAGACATCATGGAAACCCAAGGGAAACTCGAATTGCAATGGGCTGTCCTTTTTGTAAGAATGTCAGACAATCGATGGACATGACGACTTACAGCATGGATACCCAAAAATCAAATATGTGGCTTGCAGAATATGAAATGGAGAGACTGACAGGACAGGTTCAAAAAGTAATGGCCTTGCAAAGCCCAAGATAGAGAGATGTGGAGGATCCTGGGAAAGGTCTATGTCCAACGACGAAAGATAATACTAAGTAAAATATTTCTTTTTATTTCTTTTGTGGTAAAGAAACATGCCAAATACACCAGAGGCCAAAGTTTCTTCATTTGGCCATTGGCTCACAGCCTCTTAATCTTATTTCATTGATCGATGCCTGAGACGATTTCATAGCTTTCTGCCCTGAATTGCAGCATGAATGCTTTTGGCTAATATCATTTTATGCTCATGCTGTGGAAGGGTTAGAGACCCATAGATACCAACAGATGTCTATTACATACGTACATGCATAGAGTCATACACAGGCGTAGATAAACATATACACACACAAATATGTATATGAGCATATACATATATATATATATATATATATATATATATATATATATATATATTTATATATATATATATATATATATATATATATATATATATATATATATATATATATATTTATATATATTTATATATATATTGGTGACCCCATCAGAAACCTCAAGTTGGCAGGAATTTCTGTTGAAACTGGAGAAGTATTGGTTGGTTATAAATGTGGATATTTTGATGATTTTGTTTTTGGGTAGGGCTAGTTTAATTTAAACCTTTTTCATGTGGTAATTTAGTCGGTGTTGACATTTTTATCTGGGATGTTGAGGTAAAAGAATGAAACATCAAAGTTGGTCATTGTTTTTCATATCTATGGGTTTTTTGTGTTAATGAGGTGTCCAGAGTTTTTGAAGTGTGTGGGGCTGATTGTGCCAAATGATGGGATTAAGATTTTTGCTAAAGATCTTCCTATCTTATGGGGTGCACTGCCTATTCCTGGATGATTGACTGTAAAGGGATATTCGATTGTGGATTGGGGGTAGGACGTAAAATCATCAAAATAAGTACACTCATGACGAATCAATGCTTCTTCAGTTTCAACTGAAATTCCTACCAACAAAAAAATTGGCTTACCGATGGGGTCCCCGATAAGTGGAGTTTTGAATTGTCTTTTTCTATGATTTCTGAAATCAGGCACCTCTCATATATATATATATATATATATATATATATATATATATATATATGTGTGTGTGTGTGTGTGTGCGTGTGTGCTTGTGTGTGTATGTGCACGTGTGTGTGTATGAATAACTGATGTATACCCATGGCAAATCTGTTTCATGACTCTACGATCATCTGGTGGGATCAGCATCAGCAGCCGAAATATCCACTGTTTGATAAGCCTTTCTCATATTATCCATTGACGAACGTGATTGAGTTTATCTCTGCCTTACTGCCTGAAACATTTCTATTTCATCTCTCCATTATGTGTCTGGTCCTTTCTTAAGGACGAGCGCAATGAACAGTGATCTTTTTTATTTTTCTGTCGAAACAGAGGACCTTTTCAACTAAGCGTAATAATTTGTCGATAAAACATCTCTTACCAACCACCCATATTTGGAACAATAGTCGGTTCCGCTGAAACTAATTAAGTAATGCCCTCTCTCTAAAGAATGATTGAAATTCACAAGAATTAAAATTGATTCGTCGATTGAATTTTGTATGTAGATAGATTCAGCTGAAATTTGACACTAATGTTTTTTGTCTTATCCTCAAAAGGAAATGGGAACATTCGGATCTCACCGAGATTTCTGAATATTATTGTTCACTTTATAATTAATCCTGAATTCCAACAATGGTCCGAGTGAAACGCTGTTGAAAAAATGCTGGTGTCTTCTGGAATATTCTTATCAAACATTTTCAAGATGTTCCTTCTCAGCGACAAGATTTTTGTGGCAAGACAAATTTTCCGTTCTTTTACCGATGGAACAGCCATCAAAGACAACATGAAAAGGCTTTGTGCAAAGCTTGCATACAAAACGCCAGGGAAAACACGGTATGATACACACACACCACACCAACCCCTGAACCACGGAACTGGACTGAATTTAAGCGATATATTCTATTTTTGCTTAAATTCCGTATCCACCAGAGTGCTCTATTCCTATGGAAGAGACTTTATATCATATCAAAACTATTATTGGAAATGATCTCCCGTCACTACATGGTTGATATATCACTTGGCCAAAATAACGTAAATAGAATAAACAATTAAAGAAAATGGGGTTCTTGCGGGGAATGTTATATATATATATATATATATATATATATATATATATATATATATATATATATATATATATATATATATGCATGTGCACGTGTGCGTGTGATAGAGATACTCTCAGGGAATTGAGTTGGTTGATTTTTCGTTTTTTTAGAAAATAAGAATCACGTGTCCTGTTCAGGATATACAAAAAAATGGGTGTCTATGTGATCATATGTGTTTTGTATTGTGCGGATGTGAGTTTGAAAACGAGAACATTTGGACTTATGTGGTTTTATGTGTTGTGAGAGACATTTCAATGTACATGAATGTATTTCTGTTCTCAAGCAAGAAGAATAAGCCAAAAGCCACTTAATACTCAATGATACGGATCAGTATTCACACAACAAAGAAGCCTGACACCGTGGCTGCAAGCAACGTGGATACATTCGCAGTCAACCACTCTGATTTGTACTCCTTTTAGAAAAATGAATCAATCATTTCCTCTTGTTTCCCTCCACCTCTCTGCGAAATTTTAGTCTTTCTTTCTCTTATTAGTATTTTTCAGTGACTATGGTATATTTTTTGACCATGCAACCAGCAAAGTTTTAAGTAAATAAAAAAATCCACCTTCAAAAACATAGCAAATTTTGTTTTCCTTTTATATTTGCAATACAAACATGTCTGCATAGCTCACTACATAACAATCAAAAAAATAATTTGAGGATCTGTACATTCAATCAAATGTCGTGCATTAACTATTACTGGAGCGAAACACTGAGATGCAGAAATCTGTTTTATGTAATAAATATACAGTGAGTTTCAATGCTACGTGCAAATCAATGGATTGATGATTATAAGGTTGGTTTTCACATCAGATTTATTGAGACATGGATCAACAAGGACACAAAAGCATTCTAACAGCAAGTAGTATTTATGTAGCACAATGCACTAGCTCAGACTGCAATTGCAACCGTTTATTACTAAGCGAAATCCAAGTGAAAAATATGACCGACATATCTAACAGCCTGTCTGTTCGACAAATCTGAAACCCGAATGAAATCGTTGGAGCACTGTCAAAAGGCCGCAATCAATTTTCATTCAACTATAATGTTAAATGATTGTGAATCACTCTCCAATAAAGAACAACTGATTTTAAATTTTCTATGGCTGCTTGAAGTCATTATGTAACATAGTAATTATACTGGCAGATCATATTTCATTGTTACAATATGCTTTTTTTCAAAATTTAATTTGATTGGATGAACCATGGTTGTAATTGGCCGTTTCTGTTTATTTTCTCATGTTCCTATCACTTGAAAATTGATTCTACCGAGATATCTGCATACAATATTAGAACGTTCAAATGATCATATTTCGCACAATTAAGCGTTAATAGAAAAAAACAATACCAGAAAATGGGGCTGTTACGTTGAAGCAGCCTCTCCGTAAATGGTAGGTTTGATTTCTGCAGCAGCCCCATTCTCGTTAATTTTTCATTCTATTCACGCTGTCTGGGCCAAATGGTTAATTCACCCTGTAATAAACGTTTCAAATAAGAGTTTGTATATATTATTACACAATTTATTATCATTCCATCGGATCATATATTCATTTCTTAATAAGATATCTGAGGATGTAAAGTCCAAGAACATTGGAGCACTGCAATCATAATGCTGCTACATAAAAAAAGGAAACTCAAGAGATCTCATCAACTATAGACCAATAAGTCTACTCAACTGCATCTACCACTTTTCACTAAAGTTATCACAAACCGAATCACCAAAATGCTACACAAAAACAACCAAAGGAACAAGCTGGCTTTGGAGAAGCTACTCAACCATGGACCATCTCTTTTCGGTAAATTAGCTAAAAGAGAAAGCAGTAGGATATAGAATACCGCTAGCAATGGCATCTATAGACTTAGATCCACCAGAAATTCCAAAGGTCATTCATGCAACCATTCTTCATGGTGTAAACTCCTTATACATCGGAGTACTGCAACATATATACTGTCATGACAGCTCCTTCATCGGGTTACATAAAGTTTCAGAGCCCTTTCAGCTGTGAAAATGGGTAAGACATGGTGATACCAGTTCACCCAAACTGTACAGCCTGCCTCGAAATCGTTTTTGAAAACACAGACTGTAAAAGCAAAGGAATCAGAGTAGACAGCAAATACCTAAGTAACCTTGGATTTCTAGAGAACCCTCGGACATCCAACTAATGCCACATGAACTGATCGAGGAAAGCAAGAAAGTTGACCTTCACACATATTTTAGCAAAACAATAGAATTCTTGAAAGCAAATGCAATCAGGCAAAGGATCACTTCAGGATGTCAAACCTTCGATATAGCAAGCTCAACTTTCAAAAACCAGACAATCCCAATAATCCTGAAAAGAAGAGTATACAACCAAAGCATCATCCCGATAGTCACCTATGGAGCTGAAACATATAACCTAACCAAGAGAGTAACCCTCAGACTGAAAACCATGTAACGTATACATGAAAGAATCTTGCTCCACATCACACGGAGAGATTACAAGACAGCACAGTATATAAGAGGAAAAGCAGGAATCAGAGACATCATAGAAAACCATTCGGAAACTCAAATGGCAATGGGCTGGTCATTTACAAAGAATGGCAGATAGCCAAAGCAAATGAAGAACCGAAGCCAGCTGAATATGAGATGGCAAGACGAACTGGAAAGAAAATATCGGCTCTAGTGAATCTTAGGGAGGGTCTATGTTCAACGATAATCGACTGAAGATGATGATGATGATGATGATGATTGAATCATTTCTCAAATGTGAAGTAGAATTAATGACTCTTTATATAAAACTATTGCGAAAAACTATATTTGTTCAGGTTGGACCCTTGTTACCTGAATCCTCAAATATTGTAGGTAATGACATAATGAAAGTCTCATGGAATTACTGGATTATGGATGACCAAAAATAAAGAATTCTCAACAATGGCTGACTTATATTTCTAACATTGAAACACCGTCATAGGACAGATAACATTCTAGTATTATGGGAGCCTACATTTGGTCATCATAAGTGTCAGGCATATTTTTGAACCGAGATTCGATAACTGTAGAGCTATCAATTTTATAGTCGTTTTCATTTTACTAATTTGAAAAATATATAAATCAGCATTATTTATTGCCCTGAATCAACATTTTGCAAATTTTACCTTTTTGAAAATGACGTAAGTTAAGCTCTTCGTGATTTGGAATTGTCATATTTTTTCAGATATTTTCTTGTTTTTATAATTCTTGTCTTCATATTCTCGAATAATTTTCCCCTGAATATTTTCCCCGGATACTTTCCCCCCTGACAATAGCCTGTCATCTGTAAAGCCAAAGTTGAAGTCAATGAATTCAAGTTGTTGGTCATGTAAATGATAGGACAGTAGCTGGCATTTGCCAAGAGTTATTTATCTGGGTGTGGCAGTTATCCTGGGGCCAGTTGTCCTCTGGCTGCAATTGTTCTAGGGGCAGTTGTCCTGCTATGCTTATTATTGACCCGATATTGGCACTAAATCGGTTTTTAGACATTGTACATTTCCAGCCCAAAAGTTGGCACCTTTATAGCTGTGCTAAGCAACATTCTTTGCCAAGATTAACAGCAGTGCCAAAATTGGCTGGATTTCAAGTATTGTTTAATATTTTGAGATTCAGCATTACACGTTTGCATGTGCATTTTCCAATGTTCACCAAAATATGTACATAAATATGTATTAAGGTTCACGCATTCACATACAGATGACCATATACCTACACACACACAACGATTTAGGAAAGAGTATCAGTAGCCTGACACGTAGTTATAAGCTGAACGGTGTTACGTAATTTTCTCTGTTTAATGTTCGATCTATACGAAACGAACCAATTTTATTAAGTTAGTTGACAAAGGAACAGACAAGGTCGAAATATGAATATTCGTAGTTCGAAAATTGTCAAAGGTCAGAATATGAATATTCATTGTTCAATAATGGTCAAAGGTCGAAATATGAATATTTGTTGTTCAAAAATGGTCAAAGGTGGTAACATGAATACTGTTCAAAAACCATTGAAGGTCAAGGTACGAATAATTGTTGTTCGAAAATTGGAAATTATTTTTCGAAAATGGTCAAAGGTGGAAATATTGATATCCATTGTTCAGATATTGTCAGAAGTCGAAATATGAATGTTACTAGTTCAAAAATGGTCAAAGGTCTAAATATGAATGTTTGTTGTTCAAAATGCGTTTTTGATCATTATGATACGGATTGATAGATGTGCAAACGACTTACTATCCATGTATCTATCTATCTATCTATCTCTCTATCAATCTCTCTCTCTCTCTCTCTCTCTCTATATATATATATATATATATATATATATATATATATATATATATTTCACAATGTCTTTATTTTAGAGTGCTCAATATTCTAAATAAGTTTGTTGCCTAATTTACAGATAGAATTTTCTCCATTCCGTTTGGTGGAATTTTCTTTGGCTATCACTGTTCTTATTTCTATGAATCATTTAGTTTTGCTTCTTTCTGAGTTTTCGAAAAAAAACAGAAGTATATTTCCTTTTTATAAGTGTTGTCTGTCTTTCATTGTTGGAAAGACAAAGTAAAGAAAAAAAAAGGTTGAAATGCTGTTTAGTTTGACTTTTAACTCCTGGTATGTTCTCATATCTATCGTTTTCAAATCTAAGTTCTCCACTGTAAATTAAAATGAAAATCAATTGGTTTATTGTTTTCTTAGATTTAGCAGAGGTTTTCTTTACCCCTTCTTTTATTATTGTTCTTTTGTGATTGCTAGACCCGTGTTTTGTTTCATTTTTCAATTCCTGTGTATGTCTCATTCGTGCATTGTTTTTTAAAATCTATATTCTCAATGTATTCAATGGTGTTGATATCTATCAATATTATTTAATTTCCTGTTTAATATTCTTCGTTTCAGACTTATTCAATTTCATTTGTTTTTGTTTAGTTCGGGGCTTTTAGTGATTCCTGCTCACCAAAAGACAACAGAAGTAACTAGTCGATCGCTCCAGCCTTCTGCCATTGCTTTAATTGATCATCCCTTATACGTCATTCTGTGAAAAAACGTTGGTCACTTGCTGGTAATATTGATTGACTGACCAAACCTATCTATCTATCTATCTATCTATCTATCTATCTATCTATCTATCTATCTATCTCTCTATCTATCTATCTATCTATCTACATTTTTCATCAACAGATGCATTATTCTATTTTAGTAACTTTTATTAATTTCAGTCCATCAGTATAGATTTGCAAACGTATGTTCATATTTCTCAATAGATTAGGTTATCCAGGAAGGAAGCAACCCTTTGATGATGACGCACTTTGGGAAGCAGTAAAGGCAGATCGTTGATCGGAGGCCCGTAAGCTCGCGGGGATAGTGAGAACAAAGAAATCCTGCGTTTGTTCCAATCTACGTGCAATGGTTTAGAGACGAATTATGGATAGATAGATTCCGTATCAACTGACGAAAGGCCTCTAAAATCGACGAGTGATCTGTTCAACCCTGTTACTGAGGAATCATAATTGATTTTTGAATCGAAGTTCTGCACTTTCTATCTTCTTTTCCTCCCGCAGGTCTTTCTGGAGGTTTCTATCTCCATTAAAGTAGGATTCATAGTTAAGCATCAGATGAAGTTAGGTGTGTGCTTACTGTTCCTCATCTAAGTGAAGAGGAGATGGCCTATAAGTTAGAGAGAGACGAATCACAGAGAAATAAGTGACAACGTTTTCTCATGTAAAAATGCTACGCCATTTATTGATGTGCACGAATAATAAACGTATCAAAGGAATTGATTCATGTATTGTGTAGTGAATGTAAAGTCTTTCTAAAGTGTACATTAAAGTCTGTAATAAAGGTACTTGATTTGTAATTGGGCCGTTCTATGCGACTGTTTGTAGTCAGAGGATCTTTACTGGACCGTCCTGTTATCTCTTCTTGGCTTCCCTAAATAAAAGGAGGGAGTGTTTTCTTTGAACATTACGCCCTTCTCTTGGAATTCCCGCCATTTGTGGTGGAAGACGATACTTTCAAGGAGAGACATGTCCATTTTGCCTTATTTCGACAATTCCAGGGGAAATGTTCAACTTTTGGCGAATTCTGGTGTGTGTTTGATTTAGGTCTCGTTTTTGAATGTGAATGGACAAATGAGAGATATTTAACCAAGATAATTAATTTAGATATATTTCTATTTAAATAAGATCGTTTATCGTTTGTATATAAATATATATTGAATTGGGATCACTACACTTTTATTTCGCAAATGTCGACATGCTTATCTAAGCGTATGAGCTTATATGCAAATGTTTCTATTTATCTATTTCTTTATATTATGTTTGTTTGCACACAAGTAGGATGATCTCCTTGGTTGATTTACCTTCCATTTATGACGTAATAATAGAAATGACGTCATACAAGATCCCAACACTCCATGTCTGATCACACATTTAACAACTTGAGATGAGTTGAGATTTTGAAACTCAAGTTCAGGATACTTGAAAAATTAAAAACATATTACCTAATAAATTAGCTTTAGGTTTGGTTGTGCTGATCCATACATAAATAACCCCGTCATTTTGGACAGGGGCATTCTAGTAGGGAATAAACAGTTTAAAAAAATGAATGGATGAAAACCGAAATTTAGGTATCATTCTTCAGCCTTTATATTGTTGGTCTGAAACTAAACAATCTAAACAATCTCTCCATTCCCTACCAACAACCCCATCATGGTAAATTCCCGATGAATTATCACCTGGAATTACCTACCTGGAATATTATCTACTTATATATCTCCTTGATTATCATCTTACTTTATATCTAACAATCAAACTCTGTATTACTGTCTCAGTCACTGGCTTTTGAAAAAAGACCCATTTCGATGATAAGTGATTTTCTGCTTATTTCATAAGATCCTTATTGACAACATTGTTTTGTTTTCTTTTGTTGTTATTGTTTTTTTTTTTAATCCCTGATCAGTTTTTAGACTGCTGCATTCATTAGTTGCTAGAGGATATTTCATGAATATCTTTGAATGAAATCGAAGTGGTGCGTGCATCAAAGAAGAGAATGATTTTTCTATAAGATACGATGAAAAAGTTCATAGATCCATGCGAGAAATATATCCTCATGAATACAGAATGTACATTTGTAGAAAAATAGTGTTGAAATATGTTATGCATGATTTTTTTTTCTCCTCTGCAAAAATGTAAGGTTAGCAAGCATTAAGTATTCGTTAATTTAATGTAATCCTTGAATAAACAAAAATATTCTGTTTTGTTTTATGATAATTTATTTCTTTATTTTTCCTTCTTTCTCCCGGTTTTGCTTTTCTTTCTTACTTCCCTTTCTTTTTTCTTTTGTTCAAAACACTTTCTATTTACTATGTAGACTTCATTTGCTAGCTTGTTTGTTTGTTCTTTTTTTTTCCTTTTCTTCCTCTCATTCGTTGTAAATCCTTTTTTTTTCTTCTACTGAGCATCGTCTTTGGCATTTCTCCTTGTTCACTCTTTTCTTTTTCCTTTTTCTTTTTTGTCTTTCTATTTATGATTCTTGCTAACCTTTCTTTCCGTTTATTTACCATTCTTTCTAGCACTCACTTTTTCAGAATTATCTCGTGAGAAATTTACGCATTCAACACGCCAAATTTGTAAATATGCAAATAACCTTCTTTTACGACTTAACGTAAAAAAAAAAAATATCTTCACACAGCTTCGCTCGGATCTTCACTCAACACTTTTTCTCATACAAACGTGAATCAATAAAAAGAAAATTTCATCATAAGAAACAACCCTTTCCTGGACTCGTTCTCTATTTTTGGACTGTTTTCGAAAGCAACCTTCAGCCATTTTCCGCCCATGTGCACCTGGAATCAGTAATAAGGCCCCCAAAATAACTAGACAAAAGCAACAAATGCGAACAACTCTTTAGGAATTGATATGTATTTCGGGAAGCACTGGAACAGGTTTCAGCCAGTCATTGAAACTTCTGAAAATTGATCAATCGGTAGATGTTAGGGATATGAATGAATTAGAATTTTTTTTTTAATTTCATTTTGTTTATTTTTCTTTGACTAATTCTTACTTTCTATTCTGTTTGTTCAGTTATTCAACAACTGTTAAATGAGCGTCATGGATGCGAAAGAAAGATTGATATTCCGGCTCCATCTGATCTCCGCCTTGCATTAACGCGTCTGTTTCTTTGACAGTAGACAGACCGATTAGTCTACGAAAGTTTAAAAAAGCAAGTCTTGTTTAAATTGGCTTTATGGCTGGATTCTTTTTTCTCTGGTCTACCACCGCATCATTTGTTTTTTCTACCAGTAGTATTAGATGTAATGGCATCAAGTTGTCCGATTTCTTTAGATGAACCATCGTCATTACTATTTATCTCCGACTAGTTTTTCTCTTTTTTTCTCATATCCTGCTGCCTTTTCTTTCCTGCTATTGCATGGAATTTTTTCAAATCGTAGCTCCCTGTTTGTTTTATATTCAGACTACTATTGTTGAGTTACTGGCTGGGATCAGAAATAAAGTACAATCTTCAAGCGAGTTTTGAACGTGCATCTCTTATCCTTTGGAGTCTGTCCGTCTCAACGACTTGTGAGTGGTGACCAAAAGCGACAGAATCACATGACAGAAACGTTATTCAAATATTTATGATAATTGATGATGTTAAGCAATGTCAAAAAATTAAAACAGCTTAAGAATGATCAAAAGGTCCATTTACAACTAGTCAAACATTAATTGAAATAGAAATAAAACTTGGATATCAGAGAGACAAGGAAATTATAAATGTTAATTGATCTATCTCAATCAAAGGTTCTATAACCTCCAACTGATGCTTGATGAACTGATTGAAGGAAGCAAGAAAGTCAGCCTTCGTATGAACTTCAGCAAAACAAAGGTCATGTGCAACAATTACGTAGGAAATGAACACGCGACGATCAAAATCGAATAAGTCGCACTGGAGAGAGTAGACTACTACATCTAGGTAAGATAACGACTCAAAAGAAGAATAAATCAAATGAGGAATCACTCCTCAGCCAAGCAAACTCGACCTTCAAATGCAAGAAAATTCCATTACTCCTAAAAAGAAGAGTATACATCTGATACATCCTCCCAATAATCACCGGTGGTGCTGAAATATCGCACCTAACAGAGAGACACAGTCTAAAACTGAGAATCATACGTGAGAGAAATCCATTAAAAAACTCGAATGGCAATGGGCTGGTTATGTTGCAAAAATGGATGACCACCGATGAACATCACAACCCACAACATGGATCCCAAGATATCAAGCGCGTAATCGAGGTCGGTAGGATACAAAATGGATAGACGAACTAGACACGTTCAGAAAGTGCTGGCTCCACGACGCCCATGATAGAGATGTGTAGCAAATCCCAGGGATGATAAACGCTGATATATGAATACAGAGAAAGAGATATACAAAAAAGACTGATATATATATATATATATATATATATATATATATATATATAGAGAGAGAGAGAGAGAGAGAGAGAGAGAGAGAGAGAGGGAGAGAGGGAGAGAAACACATTTAGGTACGGACACTTGCTTAGATGAACATACTGAGATTGATGAAATGAATATGCAGATCCAGTTAGTCACTCAATAGAAACTGTTATTTGGCAGCACACAGTGTTGGGGATGATTAATACAGTATTGGAAAGATTGGTGATTAATGGAAAGTGATTTCTCTTTCCTTTTTTGGATCAGTAAAAGTCTAAACAAATGTGAATGCAGTTGAGTGCAACCAGACGTAATTTAGCATAAATTAACATTGGAAATTGAACCCATCAACGAAAACCTGTTGAAGGGTGAGTAGAAAAAATAACAAAAAAGAGTAAGTTTTCAATTCTTCAGCCCACTTGCTCCACTGATGCGGCCTGATCGCGTGATACATGCATTCACTCATACAGTCAGTTAGACCACCTTGAAAACTAGAGAAACCTCTGTTGTCAGTTTCGGTCACAGTTTTGATTGACGTTTTCTAATTGAGAGATATGAATATATTTAGATCGGGGTATACGGTGCAACTTGGAATTAGTCAAATACATATATATATATATATATATATATATATATATATATATATATATATATATACATATATAAAGAGAGAGAGAGAGAGAGAGGTGGAGGGAGATATATAGGTAAATGGTTAGTTTGTACAAAAAAGAATAAGCATCCTGTTTTTGTCAAGTTGTCTGTATTAACGACACACATGCACAAAAACTTTACAAGAACTTGCCAACCTCAGCATTTAGCATTGCGGTTCTCACTCTGATCTTCAATTCTTCAATTAAATTATTTGTATTTTTCCAGTTTTTTTCTACGAGGCACCCTGGAACCGTTTTCAGTGTGTCAATGATTATGAGTGGATTCTTCATCAATGTGTTGCTAGTTTCTATCACATTTTGCGTAAGATTCTGATATTTCTCAATTCTCCCCTTCACTTTTAGCCCCACACAATGATTTGCTCAGAGCATCACCTACATGAACATCTCGATGGACTCTTTTCTATTCAAATTTATAGCAACACAGTCCGGTCTTTTGGTCTGGAAAATATTCTTTGTGTGAATTCTTAAAATATTTCTCTTAATTCATATTCAAAAGCATTTTGTTTGGTCTCAGCATTTTGGAAAGCAAATCACTGGAACAATTCCTGACGAATGCTTGTCAATCTACTTTGTAACTCTTGGCATGACTTAGTTGTATACATTAAATATATAAGCTATATCTTGAAACTATCTAGCCATTTGATACCAACGGTAAACAGCCTTTTCTCCAAAGTACTACCCTCGAGACCTCATGCACTTATCAGAGGACCTTTTCCTCTTTTAAAACAGTCTAAAGAGTAGTTTTTTAAGTTGGCTGTCATATTCTCCTTAATCTCATCTACGATCAGAAACCTCGTTTTTTCAAGGGCAACTTTGACTTTCAGAAGAGCCAGCAGAGGTTGATAGCCAGATTTGAGCTCTGGATTGTCTGCTTGATCTGGCTGGTGCTATATTCTGCAAAAGGTTGGGTCAGTCATTGTGATGCGATATTCATACAGTACACAAGCCTACTCAATAGCATCTCATTGCCTGCTGCGTAACCCAAAGGGAGAGAGTATATTGACGCATGTGCATCAATATCCCCTCTGATTGGTTGCCAAGTTACAATTAGACCGTGCAACCGTTTGTCGAGATCGCTGGATACTTTCCGGTCAGACCTCGTATGGTTTATTGCTCGTCTCATAACCCATGCAGGTGTCATATCCTATTTTGCTTGGTATTATCTACGTTCCCCATGACACATTTAGTTCTTATGTACTTTTAGAGGGTGACACCACCGGTAATTTCATAATTTCTCCTTTCAAATATCGTAGAGTGCATAAAAGTTCAGCGTTTATAATGATATGAGTTGCGTAAGAGAATAAAGAATGAATTTCTTGGTCTTCTGATTTAGAACGAATACAATCGATGTCTGTTCTCATACTCATCTAATTACGGCGTTGTTCGAAATTATTTCACTTAGAATGCTTATCAGTTATTTTTTTATGATCAAGTACCAAGGTAAATTGATTTAAAGACGCTCTCAGAAGTACTCACATACACATAAACAGTGTATATCTTTTTGCGTTTTCTCCTTTTCCTTGATACCTATATGTAAATATCTCTCTTGCTTCTCTCTCTCTCTCTCTTTCCCTCTCTCTCTCTCTCTACCCTCTCTCTGTCTAATATGCATTCTGCGAGAGTTGTCTTCTAGTTTCATTACACTTGGTAAAAGCAATGTTTGAACGCTGTTTTTTTTTTCTCAATTTGTTCTTAACAATTTTCGAAAACAGGCAAACAATAGAAATCGTGTTGGGGCCGATCAATGATAAATTGAAAAAAAAAAGCCGATCAATTGATAGGTTCCTTTTCTCACCTTTTATGGAGAATCATGGAAAATCCGTATAATTAAAGAATCAACCCAAGAGAACTAATTTAGCATAAACTCAAATTTCAAATAGGACTCCAAACCTCAAACCTATTTAGAGAGAGCGTGGAATCGGAAGAAAAGGTCTTTTGTAGGTGCAATAAGGAGTAAATGTTTAAATTTTGGGGCTTCTAACTCCATTAATCCAGCTCATACATAAGCAGACAGCCATGAGTGAAATTGAATGTGTAAATTGACGAATGAAAAAGAAAAATCGTAAAGAAATCCTGTATTAATTTCGTAAAGAAAAACCTTCGTATGTAGTGTATTGTGTGAACGTAAGGCTTCGATCCAGGGGAGGAAAGGGTTCATGTCTCCATCCTCCAAAATTGATTACTTTCCCCGTATCACATTGTCCACTGTCCACAAAATGTCATTGATAATTTTGTTGATTATGTTCATAGGGGACGAATGCAGGGGAGGAAAATACCTTGATCAAATGCAAAATTTATTCATTACTTGAGTTTCCTATTACCAACCCTTCTACAAAATTTCCTTGAAAACCTTTGGAGACATCGAATAAAAACAAAGGACGGGAAGATGGCAAAGGCTAAATAAATAGTAGCAAGAAAATACAATCCATTAAGTCTTGCCGTGACTAAGATTCGAAACAGGTTTCCCAATACTCAAGCTATAGATCCTAACCTCTTGACGGTCACAAGTAATAGTCAAAAGCTTGCATCAAATCCTTTCTAAAGACTACAAGATCTGAAATCTATTGAGAACTATGCCAGATTTTGTGTTGTTCTTATGTATGACAGCGATGCAAAGAGAGAAATAATTGCTGGATCGGTTCTAAAATCTAGGAAAATCTTTTGTAGCCCATTTCACATCTTACCACACATTCTCATTGAGTTCCCCCTCGATTTCGACCC
>OY735203.1:7050263-7122763 GCA_963457665.1 Thysanoteuthis rhombus
GATTTTTTTTCCTGTTTAAGAAAGATACATCAATGCGGACATGAAAACATCTACATTGTATAAACGTGCAGGTGTTAGTAGATAGAGCAATGCGTCATTGTTCTTGTAATAAGGTTAACTGTGCTTTTACAATATGGTGATTATAAACAAATAATTTCCCTGGGTACCGACACCCTATTTTTTGAAAAGAATAAGGAAAACAATTTATCTTTCCTGTTTTTGCTATGAAATAAAATGGTTAAATGTTGTCTCAATAAAAGGAAAACAAAATTTCATTATCATTACTTGGAATTGGACTATTACAAAGTCAATACTTATTTATATTGACAATATTTGATGACGACTAATTAAAAATCAAATAAAATGAATTCTGCAGTTGAAAATATACCAACATTGAATTATTCGTCAGATAAAGATCATATGGAAAACAGATAGATTCAACCATGTTTTTTTTTGATAAAAAAGATGAAAAATTGCATTTCCAACAGTTTATCAAGCTTCGAAATTATTCGTTCGCTTTTTTTCTGTACAATATTTTATTCAAATGAAATAATCTCCGCTTTTTCCTTCAAATTACCGACATAAGACAGAAGATTGCTGAATTTTTATTAGTTGATGATGATCAAAGTAAAATTATTACTTTCGTAAACTTCATCATGCATCCCTGGGTAGCGATCAAGACGTTGTATATCAGAATTAACACTGAGAGAATATTTTACTTAATTTTCCTGTATTTTATAAAACGAAGTAAGAGTTCCATTTGAGCAAAAATTAAACATGGTTTATTTCCAATTAAATCTATCTATAAAATGCTTAAAAACTCAATGAAAGCACCCATCTATAAATAAAATAAATTATCGAATCACTATGAAATGGGATGTATTTTATTTTAAATTAGTCTTTTAATAAAAACAAAAGTAATATTATTAAAAACAATTGATATTTGAAAGCTTTTTGAAACCATGGATGTTTTGCGTTATAGTATTTTGGAAAAATTTCAAAATGCAAATGTCACAGCCATTTTTTGTTTACAAATACTTATTTTCAGGTTGTCAATTTTATAGAACGATTTCCGGGTCAATAGAGTTTGGTCACAGAAAGTCACTCGCAGATTTTTTCGCCAATCCTTCGTCTTAATAATGACACAGAGATGTTGATGATAATTTGTTAATGCAAGTTTTGGACATTTTGTCTCGGTCTTGATTTCACGTTGAAAATTTTTGTTCTTTTCCTACAATATAGGAACTATGGTAGATAATGACATTTTCTGAAAATAAATTTGGAATAAAGAATCACTATATCAGTACATTTTATTTTTTAAGTGTGATACAAGTCATCTATTTTCATTCTTTGCCATTAAATAACTATTATCCAATATGCACAGTTTCTCATCGTCTCTAGTGTTATAACAATTGAGATTTACATCCCAATGGCGGGAAAAAGTACCCCTACTAAATTCAGAAAGTGATAACATCTTCTGCGTTACAAAAGTTGGCATCACTCTACATTTTACGAAAATGTGCGAGTAACGAAAATATTTTAGTTTTGAAGCAAGCCTTTGTAGGATCAGCATTCACCCGATTCTACTGTCCCTCCCACACTACAGTTTCCAGAAATTCCCACCAACTGATGACTCAACCCAACATACAATCATCGATATTTCAAAAAGTCTGAGATTACTCTAATATTTTCCCTTATAAATTAATTGCTATTGCTTCTTCGATTTATACTATTTCACCTTTCGAAAAGTCTTTATATGAACGCCCAACATTCGGATAGCAGAGTGAAACCTGTACTATATAGTACCATAAATCAATATTACAGCGAATTGGGGTTCCTTAACTCAAACATTGAGCAAAGGTAAGTAAGTAAAGGTAAAACATTCCAACTCTTGGGAATGTTGCGGTCGAGAACGAAGTTCCGGATTCTGTTTCGTGAGAAAGCTCAGTGACCCTAACAGGTCTAAAGTCTGGTCACTTTTTTATGATGCAAGTCCGTAATGCTTTTTTTATTATCCGAACCAACCAATGAGATACCTCTACCGTAACACAGCTTAAAGTGTACTCAATTTGCTGCCTAGTGAATGAGGTGATTTCAGCACTCTTCGTTCATACTGCGAATCAAATTCCGGGACTTTTGCATGTGAAGCCGACGTGCTAACCATTAGACTATCTGTACGCACAACAATGATCACTGCCTGAACTATATCTCACAGTATTTTATATCAATATACAATTTGGTCGTATGGAGGCCAAATAGATTTTTATAGATAGTTATTGTTTCATAACAATAACCAACTTCGTTTCACTCAGTACCATAACTGAACTTTCACGTGCAGCATTCGAGCTTCCCCCCCCCCAAAAAAAAGCGAGCAAAAAAAGGCGTAAAGCGAATATGCAGTCACCATTAATTCATATTAGGAAGATGTTTGAGCTTTTCGAGACCCATAAGATGGCGACAATGGTATGTTAGGTATCGGAGGTTGGGTCGGAAGGAGGTAGTTGAGAGAGTTAGATGGTGCACACTGCCTGTATAACGGTATAACAAACTCTGAATACTTTACTACTTCTCTGTCTTTTTTTTTGTTTTCACCAGTGTAAAAAAGTAGTGTAAAGCTTTCGAAAAGTTGGGAATACATACATAGAAAGTCAAGAAGAATCATTATAAAAACGGACGCGTTGACAATGCATTGAAGCAAAATTTTAGAATTTCATAGAAGAGCTATTCGATAGCAACTGCCAGGAATCAAGAAAATACTAACACTGAAAATCCTTTTTGACTTTTGGTCAAAAAGTTGAGTGATAGAGCTCTGGTTAGTCACTCGGTAGAAACTGTCGCATAATCTACGGGCAGCATGGTCTGTTGGGATGATTAATTAAAAGATTGGAAGAAAGGATGATAAATGAATAACTTGCTTCTCCCGCCTTTTGCTGGGCAGTAATCATTAGAAGGACTGAATTTTTAGCGAAAAAAACAAAACAAAAAAAAAACAAACTTGCAGACACAAACAAGGCTCAATTTGACATAAACCCTCATTGGAGACAGTTTTGGTTGACAGTTTCTGGACATTCCTGGGCTGGACACGCGATCAGTAGAACAGAAAATAAGGTGAGTTTAGATTTGAAGTTGTAAACTCTCTCGTATTCAATTCTTGAACTGATTTCGTCTCAACGAATGAAATAGATATACTACCTATCACTGCAGCCCAGTGGCATAGTTATCGTCTCTGCACTCACGATTAAGGGACGTCCCGGCAAAATCAAGTAAGATGCACAGTTTTTTTGTAAGACCACAGAAGTTAAGCAACGTCAAGCCCGGTCAACACTTAGATAAGTGATCATTTGGGGAATATCCAACGTCATAAGCAGAACAAAGCTTCTAGAAATGGTTCTTGCTAACAATTTCCCGTGTGCACTTGACCCCATGGCACAGTCAATAGGGTTATGAACGGGGAACGATGGCACACTCTTACAATCAATATATTTTATTGGGTTTAACAGACATCGTGTGTCTCTTGTTCAAGTAGCGTCAAAGAGAAAAAAAATAATCGAAATATCTATTTAAAGTAACAACTTTGTTCTGTTATTGTCAAACTTACCAGACATGGTGTGATTTGGATATTGATGTGTAACTCCAATAAAGAGACAGCTTTCACGAATTATATCAAACTTCAAGATTTGGTAAAGAAAAAAAATATCTAAAATCTTTATTGATAACATTTTTTCTTTTGAGTAACAAACATTTTTTTCATAGTCTACCCTTCTCATTGTTCACTATTTTCAAATCGTGAACAGCTCACGTGAGCAGTTCTTATTTCCAATGTCTCATCTGCTGATTTGTAGGAAGAACTAATATAAAGACATTAGCCGCTTCTATAAAGCAAATACTTCATACACGCTGATAGTATCACTCTATTTTCCGGTGGAATTGATTACAGCAAACGGTTCGTTAACTTATATGATTATTTACAATTGCCTTTCTGGTACAAGGATCCAGAGACTCAAATCAAGCACACTAGCTAATTGATCTGTGAAATGAGTTTGCTAAACTGAATCACGCCAGAGTTAGTACGAAATTATCATCTAAACTTAGTATAATCAGTAGGAGAGCTGCAGTGATGAGGCACCTAGTGAGGATCGAATTCATTAAATCAGCGTCTTCACCGGATGTTAGTAATTGTGCCAATTCTGAGGCTCTCGGTTGGCATGGATGTCTATATACTTTTTGTAATGTTTCAAATATTTTCCTCCAGAAGAGTCAAACCATAACCAGCGTTGCTAAAGAATTCTTGCAATATTTGTCATAACTTATCTATTTTAATAGTCTGGATGAACTTGATTATATATGTTTATCTGCAGTACTTATTTCGGTATCCAGACTTTTAGTCTATATTGATAGTGAAGAATGTATTTTTGATTCCAAACAATTCTCCATATGAGACATACGAGCCATCTGTTCAACATTCATAAGGCCATCATACATGGTAGTGGTAGCAATGGCAACACGAAGGGAAGGAGGCGTTAAAAAAACAAGTAGTCTCTCATTGAGTCAGTTGATTCTCATACTTGTAAAATATTGCAATATGACAATATTTCACGAATGTCATTTCAAATTAGAATCATCAATGTCTATTTTGACGTTCCTGATCATTTTGGCTTTTATTCGCACCTTGGATATTTTATTATGAAATCATCAGCTGCTGGTAAATAAACGATCGGATAAATATTACACTTTTTAATGACGTCACACCTTTTAATGACCATGCCTTTGAATGACATCAAACCCCTTTATTTCCAACCTATTTATGTTCTTTAACATACCTGGGACCAACAGACGGACTGAAAAGCGTCTTGTACAGATATTTAGACACATCTAATCAATTTTTCCGCTAAAATTATTATTTATGGCTTTATTCATCATAGATTTTTATCTTTGTTATGTCGTGTCTAATGAATTTCAATTTTTCATAAATTATTTTTCTCTAGTGACATCATCTGTTGTTTAGTCTGTTATATTTTTGGTTTTCTTAAACTTTTGTATTTAAATTCATTTCCTTTCGTTTCCATCTCTTAACACCCGTTTGTGTCTATTAGAAAAGCTCTTTTCAAATCCTTCTTTCGTGTTTGAAGTTTTTCATTTTAACTTTCTTTGATTTTCCTTTTAATATCTCAATGAAATTCTTTGCTCGTAAATATTCATTGCTTCTTTTTCTATTTTGAATCTTCTCTTTTGTTACATTTTCTGTTTTCCTCCATCACCCTTCTGCCGTTCTTCCATTTCATTCCAGAACATTCTTTTTTCTTCTTCCTTTCTTCCACCTTTTCGTTCGTCTTTTTCCCTTATTCATTTCTTTTTTTTTCTTCTTTATTCGTTTTCTTCCATCCCCTTGTTGATTTTCCTTATCTCTTTTTTTTCTTTCTACATTTATAGTACTTTCCCCCCTTCCCATGTCAAAACTTTTAGCGCTATTGAATTTCTTTCAACCTTTTTTCTTTCATCCATTCATTCTTTCATTCAGTCATCATCCCTTGATTAATTCCACCATTATTTTCTTCCTTTTTTCTTTCTTTCTTTCAACTTTTCATTCATATGTTCTCATTCTCAATGCATTTTTCTTCCAGCTTTTCTCTTTCATTCATTCATTCATTACTTCAATCATTATTCATTGATTTCTCCAATCATTCCTTCCTCTCTCTTTCTTTCTTTCTTGCAACTTTTCGTTCGTGCGTTATCATTTTCCATTCATTTTTTCCAGTCTTCTTTCCTTTCTTTCCTTTTTTCAGTCTTTTTTTCTTTTTTCCTTCCTTTCTTTCTTTGAAGCAAAATAAGGGAATATTCGTCAATTTTCCTTCAAATTATTCCTTCACAAAATTTGGACTTCTTTTCTAAACTAATTTTTTTTTTACTTTCAATAATGAATTTGTTTATGGCGGAGACCTCATTGAAAATCTCTTTATTCTTATCTCCGTGGCGATCTCTTTATCTGAGGTTTTTTCTCGAAATTAATTTAGAATTTTCTTCGTTCATTCATTCTTTTTCTTTATTTTGTTTCCTCAATTAATTTCCTTCCATTTTTCTACATTTTCAAATCTATTTCATAATTTTATATCTTAGTTATTTTGTTTTTCTTTCCCAGAAATTCTCACTGGTTTTCTGAAATCATTGTTTGTATTTTACTCAATTTATTTTACGATATTTACGTTTCTTTCTTTAACAACATTTCATCTATATTAGAAAATGTCAACGAAAACTGTCACCAAGACTGCCCACGAAGGTTTCTTCAGGTTTTAAATTAGTCCAGCTGGCTAGTTGGCTATGTATGTATGTATGTATGTATGTATGTATGTATGTATGTATGTATGTATCGCACGTACAAGCCGTGAAAATGGAGCTAGAAGGCTCTATATTTAGACATTTAGTCCCAGGAAGAAAGTGTTATTTGCTTTTTTATAATCACCTCTAAATAGATCTTTAGTTTACAATATAAGTTAATTCCAAGTTGGTCTCTTAGTTTTCTTTTCGGTGATCACTGCCCAGCAAAACGTGAGAGAAGTAACCACTCTATTTTCCGATGTTTTAATTGGCCACTCCGAACATTGCATGCTACCAATAGACGTTGATATCGTGACGATTTCTATTGAGAGACTAACCAGTCCTGTCTTTTTTTGCCTATTGAATGTAATTTAATTCTTTTTTTTCTTTTTTTTTGGCTTCGAGAGTCCTTTCCTTTCATTCTTTCAGTAATGTATCTATTGAAATTAATCTATTTCGCTCCTAATGTTAAAAAGTTGTTTTCCCCGAACTTTCTTCTTTTTGTTGCTTAACAAAAAATTGAGTCTAAAATATTTTCAATATTTACGCCAATGAATTCCAATTATCGGCTACTCCCAATCTCGTTTGCTCCATGAGGATTTTTTGTTTTATTTCTTCTCTTACAAACTAACAAGTATGAAGCCGTTAAACAATTAGCCGCCAAATCAAATCAGACAAATAAATTGCTATAAAACTATGCAGCGAATTGGATAGACCTCCTTGCATATCTTTTGTAATGAATATCCAATGAATTTCTTGTATTTTAATACGTTCGTATGAAAAAAAGAAGAAGAGACACTTACAAACTTAAAGAAGAAATAAGCAGAAAATAGAATTACGAACCAACTGACATAGCCATTCACACACACACACACACACACACACGCAGATATATATATATATATATATATATATATATATATGTATATATATATATATATATATATATATATATATATATATAT
Organism: Thysanoteuthis rhombus; assembly: GCA_963457665.1. Taxonomy (NCBI): domain Eukaryota; kingdom Metazoa; phylum Mollusca; class Cephalopoda; order Oegopsida; family Thysanoteuthidae; genus Thysanoteuthis; species Thysanoteuthis major. The sequence goes on from OY735203.1 coordinate 7,057,541, forward strand.
ATATATATATATATTCCATTCATGATGAACGCTGAGCATGAGATTTTTGAAGAAATACCCTACTGATGAAACTTTCTGAGATCGATCAAAGTATTAAGAATAGGACAATAAAAATAGAAGCATCAATTTTGCTATCCAATATATCTAATGATAAGAGGCCACAAATATTTGGCCTCTACTGAGGCTCAAGATTACACTCAGCAATGGTCTTCAAAACTAGTTCGTTAACCACTACTTCATGACAGTAAGAATTCTTTTCACTCTACTAATTATTTCCGTTTGTGTACACATAACATTGATATGTGTTACAGCAAGATTGTTAAACTATTAATTTCATGAAACCACTTATAGGCAAAGGGATTTCACAAAATCATTAGGGATTTCAGGAAATCGCTAGTTTCACAATCTTAAAGCAGCATATCTGTTTTTAAAAAAATCCAGTGGTATGCCCTGTACATACTGGAGTGGTATATACTTGATATTTACTAAATTAAGCTTAATTCGGCTAAAACAACAGTAGTGGAGCACCTGGCGAGGACCAAGGCCAACACAATAGTAATGGTGATCTGCTTTAAAATTTTGTCAATCATTCCGACACTGTGAAATTAGGGCTTTCATGAAATTAGAGAAATGTTCAGGGATTCTGCATTTCAAATTTTCCTGAAATAATTAGTTTCACAATCTTTTTGAACCATATATACAACGCATATATGTAAAAAAAAAAAAAAAGCCAGCAGGTAGTGCTATTTGTATAAACAATATTTCACTTTTTTCCAGCTGATTTTACTCTGTATACTGAAATAGCTGTTGAATTCTTCCTGATCTATTCCACTGTTGTTCTCAATGCGATGAATTTCTCTTTGTTGGGGGGGGTGGGGGTAAAAACTGCACCTTTCAATTTTATCCCAGTTTTAGCAAACAAAGACAATAGTGAAAGCTGGTATCGCTTGTGAAATGTATACACGATTATATCAGAGTGCCAGCTGTATTGAGATGGTAAATATACTGGTTTGACAGATCCACGCACAATTACGTTCCTTACAACGTAGTTATCTGTCCACACTAGTCTAGCTGCTACAAGAGTTACGTTGGAATATTATATGGTATGTTCATATACCTACGATACACGGGAAACGATTGAGCGTAGACCCTCCTCCCCAAAAAAGGAAGGAAGGAACAAAGGAAGAAAAAAAAAGAAAGAAAGAAAGAATGAAATTATTCACTTCTGCTATGTCCTATTGCTGATACTTCCACAAAATATTTTTGGAATTCTCAGAGAGGTTTTAAGATAGCGTGTAAACAGGCACGACATTTTTGGTTATATCATGTGGAGTGGGAATATATTAACGATGTAGAGAAGATAATTGTGCATTGATCCATCCCCCCCAAAAATGATCCCTCCTCCCGTTGACTATTGTCAATGATCCTGAAAAATGTCATTAAAATCATTGAAAAACCTTTGGAGATATCGGATGGAAAAAACTTTGAATTTGGGAGATATTATATGGCGTTGAGATATAACAACAGATTAGGGGATTTGATTGTGTATGGATCCAATAAAACATTTAATCGCTTTTTCGAGGCCTGTTTTCCATGCATTCACAAAATATCGTTCAAATTAATTGTGAACTTCAGGAGATATCTCGAGGACAATCATGAAATTTGGGTGATATTATGTTGTGTCGACATAATACTACGATGGAGGAGACGTGATTATCTATAGAACTGCTCCAAATTTAATGACTTCTTCGTAGCCTATTGCCCACTCTTCGATGGAATGTCAATGAAAGTAATTTGGAAATTCTGGAGATATTGCGTGGACATTGAACTTTCGTAATTGACGTATGAATAATACTTAGGGAAGATAAATGTGCATGGATCCACCTGATACTTCACTCTTTCCCTAGACTATTGTCTACTCCCCTACAAAATGTCATCGAATTTCATTGAGAATATTAGGAGATATTATGTCGACACTAATTAAATTTTGTGATTCTATGTGATGCAGATATATAACTAAAATGTTAGGGAAGCAATTTCCCATGGGTGTGCGCCAATATTTTTATCATTCCTTCCTAATTACCTCGGAATTTATCCCGTACTCTCGGAAGTTAAGGACAGTTATTAGTCTATACGTAATCGTAGGTAAACCCCTGGAAATATAGCTCTTAATCAAAGAGTTATTCCTAGATTAACACCAGCACTTACCGACCCCTTCGTTACCCATTTTTCATCCTTCCACATTCTATTGATTACTTTCTGGGATATCATGCGAACAGACAGGAAGAAGAAAAGTTCCATGAAAATTCAATTTGTCGGACATTTCTCAGATATGACCACTACTCAGACCATGTAACCAATGTTTTTATTCCCTATTGATAGCAATTTGTTTAAACAAACCATATTTCTGACTCTAAAAATAACAACACAATCTTTCTAGCCGCTTGACAATTAGATGAATTAGGAATAATGAGGGTAAAAAAACTCTTTTGCATCAATTTTCAATCGAGTAAGGCTTGCTTGCCTTTAGAAGCGGCAACTGGAGTTCAGAATTTCCCCCAGGCTCGAATACAGACCATGTTACTGGAGGAAAATAGGGAAAAGATTTGCTTATGAGTGTATTAGGTTATATGCATGATCGTTTGCTGTGATGATTGCCGATACATCAATGTAAAATTTCAAAATCTATTTCAACTACAAAGATGTAAACAGTAGTACACGTTCTTGTGAATTTTTGATTCAGCATTCATGTTGGTACTCGGTGCAAGGGAAATTAAAACCATTGTTGACCCTGCATGACCTCAGGATGACTTTAAGCGAACGTGACCTTATCCCAACCCTGGATGATGACTGATTTCAAGTGAACTAGCGTGCCCTTGTAAGGCTTCCCATTTCCAAACGTGTGTTCATTTAACCTCATTTATGATAATAGGTCTTATAGTACGCTTACAGTTCCAATATTCGTGCGTGCTCGTCGAATATTGTCATCATGGAGCCTGGAAAAGATTTGAGCCGAATGATCAAAGAAGAAGATTATCCCAAAGCTATCTTCTTAAATCTAAAAGGTGGAAGTATCAAGGAGGAATATATTCAACGTGAAAAATTAGGAGAAAAATATTTTTGGAAAGTGTGGACGAAAATACGTTTTCACCCAAAAACAAGATAGAACGTTGGTTGCACTTTGCAAAAATCACGATCAGTACCATTGAAGGACTTCGCAAATCTATGGAGGGCCTGTAAAGGCTCCCTGTAGTAGAGTTAGTGACATTATCTCACTCATTTTGCTACGGAAAGACTTCAGAAAAAAATATTAGTCTTCACTGTCAGATAGAGGAAATGAGAATATTCAAGTTTTATTAAGTAAACATTAAAGTTTAAGTAGGGTTTTAAAGTGAAATACGTCAATTCTGAAAAAAGCAAACAAACAAATAAAACGGACAATAATTTTGACAGTGCTCTGTGTATATCTACCTATCATCTTACATCTACGGATGCATACATTAATAATGATAGAAGTGTAAATGTATACATGTAAATTTAAACGACTACAGATATACGTAAGAATATATACAAGGAAGCTCATATACGCCCCCGTGTTAATATAAAATACAATGTTGTGTATTTCTCTTTATGTACGTGTGTCACCACACGTGAATGTGCTGTATGTGTCCACAAATATATATATTGATGCATCTTTCTTTTATGAAATCATTCGTATAAAATGGTTTTGAAACAGAAAATTTCCTCTAATTCTGTGCAATTAGTTGTAAAATGCTTTTCCTTCCTCTTTGTCAATATTCTTATAATAATTATGTTTACGTAAAATATCTCATACCGAAGAATGATAGAAATGCAGCCTCATTTGTTTTTTTTTAAATATATATATACTTTCTTTAGGATATTTACATCACAACATGTGTTTTGGGAGGCTGCCTTTGCACATACTTCATTCAAATCGATTGATGGGCACCAAGCCAAAATATGAAAGAAACCCTAGTTTTAATGCACGCCGCGACATTCGAAGACCTATGCGCCTTCTGTCTAAATCTCGCAATTTTCCTAATGGATATTCATTGTATTCAATTTAGCCTGGCATAAGGTCATGTATTCTAAAGCACGGAGAAACTATAGATTTCATTATATTGGCATGGTCTGAAATTAATTATTATTATAATTATTTTGCAATCTCACACCAGTTGCCTGTTGATTACCGCTAGAGGTTGAGTGACAGTAAGTCTACTCGAGTCTCCAATCCTCCTCTCCTCATTCTCATAGACCACAGTAATATTGTGGTTTACAGTTTCACACCAGTTGCGCGGTGGTCATTACTGAAGGCTGAGTGACAATAAGTCTCCTCAGGTCTTCAGCCAACATCTTTTCTCTCCCTCGGCTATCATGCCAATGCTGTGGTTCTCATCTCGACTTTGATTTTCCTTCCCCTGTTAGGCCAATGCTAACATTTAGTGTGGCAGTCCGTACATTTCTTGCACTTTCCTCAGTATCCGTGCAGTTCCTGGCAGTGCTGCGGTCTGTACAGTCTCAATCCTTTTTTTTATCTCGATCTTCATTATTATTATTATTATTATTATTATTATTATTATTATTATTAGTAGTAGTAGTAGTAGTAGTAGTAGTAGTAGTAGTAGTAGTAGTAGTAGTATTCGAGGTGAAAGGTGAAAAAATGGTGATGCAGGGATATTACATAGATTTAACAGACGATACATTAAAAAAAATGTACTTCTACATATACATAAAGTAATGTATTTTAGGTGTAGTATATACATTCACATTGACAATAGTGTACTTATGATGTGCACAGTGAAAGTAAGAGCTATTTTCTGTATTCCAAATATGCTGCTGCTGCTAATTATTATTATTATTATTATTATTATTATTATTATTATTATTATTATTATTACTACTACTACTACTACTAATAATAATAATACCTTTGTTTTGTTTACGATATAAGCTGTCATTGGTCAACAGGTAAAATAATTTTGTGAAAATTATTATCTTTGTTCGTTTCTCAATTACGTTACAGAATTATAAGTTTGTAAAAAAACCCAAGTAAGTAAACAAGTGTTTTTTTTTTCTTTTAATGAAAATGTATTACTCATTCTCTCCTGTAAATTACATGAATAAAATATGACTTATTCTATGAAAATAATATTTGAAAACTATAAATAATATAGATCAGAATATAACTTGTTTCATTTAAAATAGTGCTCATTTTAATTTTGAAAGAGAGGGCGGAGGAAAAGGTCGTTGGGTAATTTACTGAAAATGTGGGGAAAGGGGCGAGGGGACAGTCAGTTTACTGAGGTATAGAAAGAGAGGGAAATTGAAGAAAGGGAAGATTTTTCAGTTTAACAAGAGTCAAGTGATTTAATGAGGGGTTAGTAGGTATCTAATCCATGAGCTGAAAAATGGAACCCAACCAAGAGACAAATCTGCAAATTTGGAAGCATACAACGTGTGCATGACAGAATCATGCTCAACCTCACATGGAGAGATCACAAGATAGTTCAATATATCAGAAAGGAAACGGGAGTCAGAGACATCAAAGAATCCATTAGAAAACTCAAATGGCAATGGGCTGGTCATGTTGTGAGAATGAAAGACAACCGATGGGCATCACGACTCACCACATTGATCCCCAGAGATCACATGCGATACCGAGGCCAACAGAATACAAAATAGAGAGATTAACTAGGCAAATTCAGATAATACTGGCTTCGCAACGCCTATGATAGAGAAATGTGGCGGATCCTGGGGAAGGTCTATGTCCAACGACGGTCGCCAGAAGACTGATGATGGTGAATCCATGTGTGTATAACATTTAGATAGGATCAAGGACCGGCAAATAATATTGAAAAGGGTAAAGGGGAGAATGAGAAGTGACAGGCATAAGTTGATGGAAGAGCAGAGGCATGAGATAAAGGATAATCTTTGATTTTCCACGGGCCAAGCTAGTTATTATTTTTTATACGTTCGTCAATCCGGGCTGCTTTTCTCTAGAACACTACATGAATGTTTCTAATCAGAAAATGATGGAGAAAACAGAAACTTGAAACATTTAAATCAATATGCAAAATGAAAATTAGTTCCATGGTTCCAAAGTTCGTGGCAAAAGTATAGCGAATAATTGCGTTGTTTAATTCTATCTAATTACCTGGTTGTCATGAGTTCACTCCCTTGGTCAGGCAGGGAAATCAAATAATCAGCTTCAGAGGTAAGAACAGAATCAACATTACAATGAGAATTAAAAAATCCGAGATAATCCCTTGCATGGATTGCAGAATGAAATAAACTATCCTCGTGGATTAAATAAAGTGTTCGGTCACTTGGAAGAAAGTCACTTGAAGGAGACTGGAGCATGAAAGGGCAAAATCATTGTGTCTAAAACAACCAAGAGGAAAGAAATCTTCCAGGAGGATTCATGCTAGACTGGATCAAGCTACTATGGTTGTTGAGTCGATTGCAGCATTTCAACTGGCACACTCTCTAGCTTTCCTTGGAAGTTTCTTGCATCAAAAGAGTTTCAGAAGAGTTTTGTCTGTCTTAGAATAGTTTTCCCGGGAGACTGAATTTTTTTTTTTTTTTTAGCTTTTGACTTTTTGATCATAAGAGAATAGACATAAAAGAAAAATAAATGTCACCATCTAATTGTCCGACGAGACGATGGATATTAATGTCTCATTTTACTTGGTGATGGTGTGTTCAATCCTTGGGTCAGGCAGGAGTATCCAACAGGACGAGCAGAGATAACATCACAAGGACAAATTGACGAAAAAGACGAAATAATATACCGCCAGGCAACTGGTGTGAGATTCCAAATAATAATAATAATAATAATAATAATAATAATAATAATAATAATAATAATAATAATAATAATAGCAGCAAATGCCTCATGTGCGGTGAAAGAGATGAGACAGTAAACCACATAACTAGTGCATGTAGTCAACTCGACCAGAAAGAGTATAAGCATAGACACGAAAGAGTAGCAACGATGATAAACTGGGAACTAAGCAAACAAATGGGATTCAACCATGTGGAAAAGTGGTATCAGAACAAACCAGAGGCAGTTCTGGTGAATGACAACCACAAACTACTCTGGGACTTTGACATCCAAACTGACCACCTCATCCAGGCAAGAAGACCGGACTTAGTAATAGTAGACAAAAAAAGGAAGGCCTGCTTAATAGTTGACGTTGCTGTACCTGCAGACCATAGAGTAAAAAAGAAGGAGAGTGAAAAATGGGAAAAATATCAGGACCTAGCAAGAGAATTAAGGAAGATGTGGAACATGAAAACCAGGGTAGTGCCGGATATAGTGGGCGCACTAGGAACTGTCCCCAAAACTGCAACGAATTGCAGCCCTGACATGATAGGTGAAAGAGAGAGGAGACGTTAGCTGAAGACCTGAGGAGACTTATTGTCACTCAGCCTTCAGCGATAACCACTGGGCAACCGGTGTGAAACTGTAAATTGCAGAATTACTGCGACCTATGAGTACTAGGAAAGGAGGGCTGGAGACTTGAGGAGACTTGCTGTCACTCAAACTCTAGCGGTTACCACCAGGCAACTGGTGTGAGAGCCCGAATGGCTCGTCGTTGTGAGGCCATACCCTGGGTGGTAGAATCTTTGGTTATCACAATGCACATCGGTCTCAATGAACCCACCAAGGTCTGGCGCTACCTTAAAAGAACCAAAAGGGCCGGTGGGTCTCTTAGGTTAATTCCGACTCACATCGGTCTTAACCAACCCACCAAGGTCTGGTGCTACCTTGAAAGAACCAAAAACCCCAATCATGACAGTACAACCAAACCATTTTACCGCAAAAAACGGGGCACAGATCCAAGATCTGTGTGTCGTGACCGGCAGGTATTCCCTTGTTAGCCACCAGGAGGGACCCGGTCGTCATCCTGTGACTGCTGGCCAAAACCTCGGCTCGTGTACCCTTAATGGCCTTCAGGAGGGACGCAGTTGTCACACAGCTACTGTTGGCCAAAACTCGTATACCACTAATGACACCCAGGGAAAGCGCAGTCCTCACGGGGTGACTGCTATAAAGAACAAGAGAAAGAGATGGACAAGGGAAGAGAATAGACTAGTTATGTACTGTTACTATAAAAGCAAGCCTTCGGTGCGATCTTATAGAGAGCGTATGCTCCAAATATGGAGGGAAAAATCTGCTGTGGAAGTATCGAACCAACGCCTAGCTGACCAAGTAAAGCAAATTCAAAAGAAGAAATGGCCGTCTGAGACTGAACTACTAGAGATTCGCATTAATGTAGAGAGTGATTCAGGTGACACATCTGTAGAATGCCCCCCCAGCACAACTAGTACCAATAACAAAACTAGAATAATTCCCCATGAGACCCCACAGTAAACTATGCACCAGAGGGTGATGACGAAGCACCAACGGAAGAAGAGAAAACCAAAATACAAGCTTTGAAAGAGATCATGCGAGGAGAGAAAACAACACTCCCCTCCCTAAGAGACAAAGACAGAAAGAAAGTCGGAGAAGTGACCGAACAGGTCAACTGCCTCTTGCAGCACATAGAAACGAACACCCTCCTAGAACTCAACAACTTAATTTACGCTGGGGCGAAAATGGTAGCACAAAGCTTCACAACACAAGATAGGAACCCGAGCAATAATAGGGAAGAGAAACCCAACTGGGAGAGAAGATTACAAAGGCAGATCTCACAACTACAGAGAGATGAAGTACTGCTTAGAAATACACCACACACGGACAGACCACGAGTAAGACTTTGGAACAAATACTAGGTAACGCAAAAAGGCATCGCGACTGTAGTCGAAGAGTTACACCAGAAAAGACTAGCCAAAGAGGCAAGACTGAAAAGATACAGACTAAGAACGGCCCAATACACACAAAACCGCACATTCCAAAACAATGAGAAGAAGTTTTACCAAGATTTAAATGGGGAAAGAAGGCAGGACATGAAACCAGATGCCACAGAGGCCAAGAACTATTGGAATAGCATATGGGGGCACCCAAAAAGACACAATGTAACACCGCAATGGTTGGGAGACATGAGAAAAGAACTAGAAGATACAGACAGGGGAGAACCAATAGTACTGAATGAAACCACATTGAAACATACTCTTAGGAAAGTAGCCAACTGGAAAGCACCGGGGCCCGACGGGATCCATGGGTATTGGTTCAAAAAATTCACCACGTTACACGGCAGACTCACTCACCTACTCCAAAATTGTCTAAACGAAGGCAAAGCACCAGAATGGATGACTAAAGGCAGAACCACCCTCATCCAAAAAGACCCAGAAAAGGGGAACATAGCAAGCAACTATAGACCAATCACGTGCTTACCACTTATGTGGAAAATCCTGACCGGGCAAATAGCAGATAGAATATACATGTCAATGGATAGAAGGGGACTACTACCAGAAGAACAGAAAGGGTGTAGGATAGGAACCAAAGGGGCAAACGATTTACTCTACATAGACCAGATGATCTTAAGAGAAGTGAGGAAAAGGAGAAAGAATATTGCAATGGGATGGATAGATTACAAAAAGGCATACGATATGATTCCACATAGCTGGATACTCGAATGCCTTAGAACGTTCAAAATTAGCGAACCGGTGGTTAAATTCATTGGTAATTCGATGGAAGACTGGAAAGTAGATTTGACAGCCGCAGGGGACAAACTAGCCGAGGTAGGGATAAAAAGGGGAATCTTCCAAGGAGACTCGTTGTCCCCACTATTATTTGTTCTAACAATGATACCGCTTAACAGAATCCTGAAAGACAGCAAAGGATACCACTTCTCTAAAACAAAAGGAAAGGTCAACCACTTAATGTACATGGACGATATAAAATTGTTTGCAAAAAACAGGGGAGAGCTTGAGACTCTGTTCAACGAAGTAAGGGAATATAGTGAAGACATAGGAATGGACTTTGAGATAGAAAAATGCGCTATCATGGTGATGCACAAAGGAAGGCTTTCAATGACTGAGGGAATTGAACTCCCGGACAACAGCAAGATTAGGGCACTGACTGCACAAGACCAATACAAGTACCTAGGTGTCCTTGAATGTGACACGATAAAACGGGAAGAAATGAAGGAGAAAATAAAGAGGGAATACCTTAGAAGGATAAGGAAAATATTAGAAACCAACTTAAACAGCAGAAATTTAATAAAAGGAATGAACACCTGGGCTGTGTCAGTAGTTAGGTATACAGGACCATTCCAAGGATGGACAAAGGAAGAGCTCCAATCAATGGATAGGCGAACAAGGAAACTTATGACGATGCATAAAGCATTACACCCTTGGGATGATACGGATAGGCTATACGTTAAGAGAAAAGAAGGTGGTAGGGGGCTCATCAGCATAGAAGACTGTGCCCAGAGAGCTAAAACAGTCATAGAAAGGTATGTGCAAACAAATAGTGAAGAAATCATAAAGAGCGCGACAGATAGTGCAACAAACAATAAAGTAAAAAAACAATAGAACAGTACAGCAAGCAAGAAAAGAAAGATGGGAAGGGAAAAAATTATACGGCGAGTTTAAAAGACAGATACAAGATATAGCAGACGAGAAATCATGGACGTGGTTACGAAAGGGGAACCTCGAGAGAGAAACAGAATCGCTCATCATGGCAGCCCAAAACAAAAGCATAAGGACAAACTACATAAAAGCGAAAATCGACAGAACACAGACAAACAGCAAATGCCGCATGTGTGGCGAAAGAGATGAGACGATAAACTACATAACTAGTGAATGTAGTCAACTCGCCCAGAAGGAGCATAAGCATAGACACGATAGAGTAGCAACGATGATACACTGGGAACTAAACAAACAAATGGGATTCAACCATGTGGAAAAGTGGTATCAGCACAAGCCAGAGGCAGTCTTGGAGAATGACAACCACAAACTACTCTGGGACTTTGACATCCAAACTGACCACCTCATCCAGGCGAGAAGGCCGGACTTAGTGATAGTAGACGAAAAAAAGAAGGCCTGCCAACTAGTAGACGTTGCTGTACCTGCAGACCATAGAGTAAAAAAGAAGGAGGGTGAAAAAAAGGAAAAATACCAGGACCTAGCAAGGGAGTTAAGAAAAACGTGGAACATGAAAACCAGGGTAGTACCGGTCATAGTGGGCGCACTAGGAACTGTCCCCAAAACGCTGAGGGAAGGACTGGAGGAGAATGGGATTAGGAGGAGGATAGAGACCGTACAGACCACAGCACTACTGGGAACTGCACGGATACTGAGGAAGGTGCTAGAGATATAAGTACTGCAACGAATTGTAGCTCTGTCATGATATGCGAAAGAGAGGAGACGTTAGCTGAAGACCTGAGGAGACTTATTGTCACTCAGCCTTCAACGATAACCCTTGGGCAACCGGTGTGAAACTGTAAGTCGCAGAAGTACTGCGACCTATGAGGAGAGGAGGGCTGGAGACTTGAGGAGACTTGCTGTCACTCAAACTCCAGCGGTTACCACCAGGCGACTGGTGTGAGATTCCAAATAATGATAATCATGATAATAATAATAATAATGATAATGATAATAATAATAATAACTACTACAATAACTACAACAATCATATATATATATGTAAAATTGTCTAACGTTTCTGTTACGAGGTTTCTCCCTGATAAGTGCGTTTTACGCTAAAATATGAGTAAACACACAGATACAGCATACATTCAAATATTCTAAAGTGGTTTAAGTAGGTTTTAGACTAATTTTTAGAGTCACTGTATTCGAATCTGTGTTCAATACGAGGCGACATTGTTATCAAGTAATAAATTGAACCCTCCGATGATTAATGAATTATTCATATCTTCCTATATCCAATACATAATCAAAATTTGCTTAATGTGTATTTCACGACCTTTCTCCGTGACCAATGCGTTTTACCCGAAACAACTGGTTGTTGGATACAGATATTTCAGTCTAGATGATTAGATAAAATTACGTATTTGCTATTCAAATATTAGGATGCCTGTCATCAAAGAATTAACAGACACAAAATGAATTAAACTGAATCTCGATAGATACTTTAAAGAAAGAGCGGTACCATTTAATTCGCCGGCCATTTGGAGCCTAGGGCGATGAAAAATTGAATCATTTCTAAACTCGATGTTTTACGACCATGAACTTCGTATTTTACGGCTCGATCAATGAATTTCAATGATATTTAGTGGAAGAGTGGACAATAGACCCTGGGATTATTGATCAGATTTTGGAGTGGATTCCTGCATGGTTACTCCCCTTGACAATGGTGTTTGCAGAAGAATGCACTCTCTGAGTGCTCTTTAGTTCTTCAATGTGGTATAGATTAATATCGATGAAGGCTTACATCGTAAAGATGTGTCTTCACACTTGAACAAATATACACATGAGAACATAATTCACATAAGTAAAATGAGTAGGCATAGATATATGTAGGATGGAGTTTTCTACGAAGGACACGTTTCCAGTTCGATCAACAAACATGACAATTTAGAAGCAAAAAAAAAAAGAGGTTCCTGCTTAAGGATTGTATGGGAGCGAAACACGTGAACATATCTGTAAATGTCTATAGTAAGATCAATGAAAACATATGAGCGTGCTTGAATGAATTATACGTTAGAATAGACATTGCCATGAAGGGAAAAGTGTGCGGGCTCTGTACGATGTGTGAAATGTTTACAGAGGCTGCATTGGAAGAGGATAATGTAATTGAATGTTTGATTGCGTGTGTGTGTGTGTGTGTGTGTGTGTGTGAGAGAGAGAGAGAGAGAGAGAGAGAGAGCATGTGTGTGAGCGTGTGTGCCCGCTCGTGCATATGTGTGGAAAAATATGTTTGATTTGGAGCTGCTGGTGTTGGAATATAATAATCAAAACAGTCGGGTTTTTCGTTATTTTTCCTTATTTTTCATCTAAGATGGTGAATCTCGAAAAAACAGAAAATTGTTTGAATATCATTTGAATATTATTTAAAAGCAGCGATAAAGTTTTGAGAGAAAATGTAAACAAGGCGATTCAAACATCTCTTTCTGTTATTTTAATGAAAGGAAAATTATCAAATATCCTTCGGTAATTTAATCGAAAAAAAAAATGTATAGTGAGGCAAACCGTAAAAAGAACTAAAAAAAGGAAACAATTCTATTCATATGAAGTCACGTATATTAATTCTGTTCGAAAGCAAAAGCGAATTATGTTTTATGAAATACGGAACTAAGAGCACGGGCATGCGTGCCTGAATACAAGTTATGTAAGCACATTTGGAATGTGTAAATACCAGGCTTATTATTTTAAGTATAAAGTAGTAAATAAAAAGGAATCTGAACTCCAGTTTTGCTTTCATTTTGCATCAATGGCCTTGGGAGAGATATCGAACCATATAATCTGCTGCAACACTATGGGTGAATAGCCGGATGGATTTGGGTCTTACGCCTTTGTTAGCAATCAGTCTAGATGATAGGCAAATCTGAATCAAAACCAAGAAAGTCAAATCACTCGCCGATCGTATAGAGGTTTGCAACGGACATAGTTGGGAATATGTTCCCGAAATGTTCAGGTAATGGAGCTCTAATGAAGCCTCGGAGAGTCTAGCGAACCAGAAGAGGATTTTAATGAATTGATCAAGTGAAATTATTTGAAAGTGTTCTCAAACTGAAACAGAATGTATAATCTGCAGTGAACCACGGAAAATATCTGGAGGCTATTTGGACATTTGAAAATCCATGTTTACTTGCAAATAATTCTCCAGTGATTCTCTCTTTCTCTTCTCCCTCTCTCTCTCTCTCCTTTTCCCTCTTTATATATATATATATATATATATATATATATATATATATATATATATATATATATATCGGGGCAAGTTTGGTGGTTGTGATTATTGTTTATTGCAGAAGTCCAGTCGAGCCTGGAATTCAAATACTGATCTTTATGGAAAGATGGCGATTCCAATTCTGACATTATGGTAAAACACAGTTTTCTGTTGCCATGGTTGCGTTTTTGTACCCCTTGCAAAATAAGCAATGCTTGAATACTATGCAAAATAATCTATCTATATATTGATTTGCATATACACGTACACACAAACAAACATACACTGTGGTCGTAAGAAATATACAATACATTGCAAAAAGTTCAACATACTTATGCAGTTCTCGAATCGACAGAATCTGGATCAAACATTTATATTAACACATATACATAAATGAAAAGAGAAATACAACAAAAAAGCAATAAGAAAGTATACGAATTGGAACATGATTGGACATTGATAATTTATGTACGAAAACCAGGAATAAAAGAAAGAAGAAATATTGGATAGATCCTGGGAAATATTTCAATATTTGGTCGTATAGCCTTTACAAGAAATGACAGCTTCTAATCTCTTAGGATATGACTTTTGCGCCCATTGTATATTGATGTATGAATTAACTGAAACTAATGCATTTTCAATACTTTTCAAAGTTCACATTTGCAGATGCCAATATGCATATTACTGATTTCTCTCCTAATGCCATTCTTTTCTCTGTCCGTGTGGATATGACTTCGTTGATATATTTATATATAAATCCATGTTTGTTTGTATATCTTTATTCATCTTTAAAAATAAATACAAATTTCACCGATCTGTTTTTGTCAAATCAAATGCATAATCAATAGTTTCTGGAATATCTCTCTCTGCATGGCCATAAAAATGTTATGCATATTTTAAATCACTTTGTTCACATCTAGATGTCCAATGCATGGATAATCAAAAAGCTCTTCTCTGAGAGCTTTTTTTTCAATTGTTTCCCTTCCTGTGTTTACCTTGAGCTCCTTCGGAGTGCATACTTCCTGCATTTATCCGATTCATTCAAATGTTCCTTTAAAAAAAAACAACATTTTTTTAACCAACCCTAACTGCTTACACTTTTTGATGAATCTGGTTTCACTGCAATCAATGCCCCGTTTTGAATGTTCCAGCTATTTTTGTTTGATATCAGTTTTAATAAACAGCCTCATTGATGATTTGTTTAACAATCGATGTTTTATTCTTGGAAACATAATCTCCTTTCAACCAGACCTTCCATAAATTCATTCCTATACTTGATGTAATTTTGAAAGTATTTCGCTCGCTGTAGATTCCGTTATATGCGGTCAAACATTTTGATACAGGATAAAGGATAAATAATTTCACGTCAAAAGGGAATGTTATTAAATAGTTACAAAATTATTGTCTATCTCTATTGTATATCACAGACCCTTCACATGTTCTTACCTATTCTTGTTTTTCCAATGTATATCGAGGTTATTAATAAGTTGATTGCTACAGTGAGAGGAGTAAGAGAAACCGTCAACTAAAAGAGTCACCAAAACTGTCAAATGGTCATGACAGTTTCTATTGAGTGACTAACTAGATCTGTTTCTTCAACTCTCAAAAGTGTCTGGCATATGTTGATGTGAAGTTTTCATAACACATTTAAAAAAGAATAAGTGAGTCAAATGGAGAATATTCTAACATATATTACGTAATTGACTGCCTGATATTGGAACACCGACTGAAATCACGGATGAACTGATCATAGAACACGACATTGATCCGATCTATTTTTTCCTGATGGCTTTAACTTCAAAGAGCAGATTTGACTTCGTTCACTCAATTGCATCAATTTTATCCAGACAAATAAGCTTAATAAAAGCATGTTGCTAAAACTCGTTTGCCTGCTGCATAACTGGAAACTGAAAAAAATGTTCTAATTTTAATCAATTCAAAAGAAAGCCTATTTTACCAAATTTCTTCTTGGCAACTTTATGCTCTTATCGTTCAATATCGCTTTATTACAGTGGTCTGTTCGGATGCAATAAAAGTACGTGCACCTTTGTGGCTTTCACATGCGTGAGTTGTTTTACGAGTGACCTACCACACAGCTTGAAAAGTGAGAAAATGAATTTGCATGAAGTGGGACGTAATTTTGAATTATCAAACGTCGGTGCCAATATTCTTTGTTTTTATTGAGCTCAATCATGTATTTGAACAAACAGAGAACGAGAGAATTGAATAGACCAATTTTCTTTTTTCAAATAAGATATCATGTCCGTTACTCAAGGTTGAACACAAACTATAATTGTCAGAGAAATCGTACGCAAATACCTCAGCCAACAAGAAGTAACAAAACGTGTCTCAGACAGACAAGACGCTAGAAAAGCAACAGTACCTCGGAATATAAAGGTAAAATGTACTTCTCTAGGTTCCCACTCTTGAACTATTTTTATGATTGTTTTCTCTGCACTATAAAAAAAACGAATATATCATCTTGTACTCAATATTTTGCAGAGAAAGGTGACTACGATGAAGCAATGGTCTGCGAGCGATTCTAACAAACCTATTCGCTATTGTTGAGAGTTCGATCCTCAGTAGGTACCAAAAGTAAATTTCAGTGGATAGAAAAGTATTACTTCGGTGGAATGGAGAGCAATTAAATCGAACAGATTCTCGATATTGTAATGAATTTGATCCTTACCGGACACCCAAAACATATGTATGATAAGCCAAGATGAGCTCAATATATAACTTCAAAGACACCAAATAACTGATTTTGTCCCTAGTCCTTTTGCCTGTGTTCCTTCAAATCATAAGACAATACAAATAGTCATAAATGGATTGATATTTTATACGTCCGCAGAATGTTTTATGTTATTACTCTCTGTTTTCATTCATATACTACTCGACCAATATATTCACTGCGTACAATTTTTCACTGTTGCTATTTTGGAAATGTATGAATCAAACTCTCCTTTTGCTCTGTCAAATCACCATTCTTCCAGATCATGATCATGCCAGTGGTTGTTACACTAAGAAAATGCGGAAGTCGATGGACACTTTACCTTCCTATAATAACATCAGTTGCCCTGTTCTTTATTTCTACCTGAACGATTCTGCTTTCTGTTTGTTTGTTTGTTTGTTGACTTTTTTTTTCAAATTTTTGACTTGTACTTGAAGTACTGTGAAGAGATGGATACAATGGTAGCATAATTTTATCTTCTTTTCACTTGAGCAGTATTCAATAATTCACTTCCGGCTTGTTAGTTCCGCTGAAGCTACACAGGAGCTCTGTTAACCGTGTATTCTCGGGAAATTGCTCTCAGTCAGCCCAGATATTTACCTAGCATTACTGCAACATGAATGAGAATTGTCTTAGTTGAAATTTGATATCGTTTCGGTGTTTCAAATTTTTGTGCTGCTCACCGTTGGGCCACCTACACCTCCAATCTGTTTTGCAGTTCTGTTAAAAAGTAAAATTAACTGAATTCCTTGTCCATCATTCTTTGCTAAAAAAAGATGATAAAAATCCTGGATAGAATGTAAAGTTCATATGACTCTCGCGAAATAGTATGTTCAATCTATTCATCAAATGAGGCAGAAATATCCAACGGCTCAGGAAAGACACAGTGCGGCATCACAAAGAATACTTGATGGTTGAAAGTTCTGAAATTCGATCGGAAGGACACCGGACGTGACTGATGAAGGAATAAGAACCACGTACCCAACCTGAATCCAACACACTATTGCTTTCGAAATTCCAGGAGGGTTACCAATTCAGATTTATACCCGAGGACAGCAAAAACAAGGAAACTGGTACGAAAGAATTATTGTATGATATCAACAATGCCTTGTCGCAGAAATATATATATATATATATATATATATATATATATATATATATATATATATATATATATATATATATATATATATATATATTTACACTGGTGGATGGGGAATTTAAGCTAGATAAACATATCGCTTAAATTCAACCTAACTGACTGTCCAGTTCCGTGGCTCAGCGGTAGAATACCAGCCACTGGGTCTGAAGCAAAAATTTCAATCCTGCCTCATGGTGCAGGATGGAATAATGGATTGTCTATACCCACACTGAAGATTTGTTATACAACGAAACAATTGTCTGTGGATAACACAATAATATATATGTATGTGCGTGTGTTGTTGGATACTAGATAATACGAGATGAATTTCGGGAAATATTTCACCCCTTCAAACTTGAAAAAGCAACATCAGAAAACTTGAACATTTGTTTATGTATGGGTTATGTTTTCATAGATATTTTGAGGGATTATACATCCATTTCTTAGAAATTTGATTGCCCATGTTGGAAACATGAAGGGCTTGGACAGTGAATAAAAAATATGAAAAAAAGCAGGGATAAAGCGGGGATGTGGACCTTTGCCCTCCTGTTGAACTGTTTAGCTCAATGATCAAAAGCAATGTTACGTTGAAGCGGTTGTCTTGTTAGTCGTAGGTTTGATTCCTACAACAGCACCATTTTTTCTAATTGTTTTATTTACGCTGTCTAGGCCGAGCGAATCATCGTCCATGTAACGAAGGGTCATTCGAATAGAATTCTACATAATGTAACGGATTCAAATATATATATATATATATATATATATATATATATATATATATATATATATATATATATATATATATATATATTATTGTGTCATCTACAGACAGCTGTTTCGATGTATTACATCTCTTCAGTGAGGCTATAGACTTTAACCCATCCAGTTGCGCAAGGCAGAATTGACTTGGAGGCCGATATCCTACCTCTGGACTACGGAGGTGGGAGGTTGGTAAGGCTGAATTTAAGCGATATATACATTTACGCTGAAACTCCTCATCCACCAGAGTGCTCTATTCCTATGGAAGAGTATTGCATAAGCTTACAATGGATGAGTTACCTCACTTAAAGAGTGCTCAACCCTGAATAGAGGAGCATTAATTATATACACACACACACATATATATATATATACACACACACACACACACCACACACACACACACACACACACACACATATATATATATATATATATATATATATATATATTCGTAATTTGTAAAAAAAACAAAAAAACGGAAAACAAATAAAAAACAGATTTCATCCTCTTAGATGTTGAATCACAGTGTTGAATATCTAACACAGTAAATGGAGCTATTATTATATAAAAAGTAGTTACAAGGAATAACCAGCCCATTTACTTTCGAATAACGTATACTACAATCATCCAATCAGGTTTGAAGGTTCCCTAAGGTCAAACGGTTCTAACCATTACTACAACGTGTGTATACAAACGAACTCTTAGACTTACCTCTCCTTCTCTTGGACTACCAAAGGAACCTGTATGATTATTCTGCCTTCTCAGATTCGAATTCTCAAAAGGGGGTCCAGTGAATTTTAGAAAAAATGTAAAAAGTAAGAAAAAGCTATTCTCGTTGGAAGGTATATGTTTAATGAGATCCGATATAAAAAAAAAGATATTGTGTTAGTTGCCTAAAAAGATTTTGTGTCGGAAGTCTCAACCGGTTTCGTGTTGTCATTAGTATGTATTGTCTGAACTGAAAATATCTTTTGTTTGAGGCTAACAACAATGCATAAGTAGCAGCAGTCACTATAAGCCACATTCTTGGTTAAATCTTTTTCCATTTTCTGCCATTATGACCGCGATTGTGCAAGGCCCTACCATGTCTAACTGCCCGCCTATTTTTTAAAAAATCTCTTCCCTTCATTCTGTGTCAGGTCTTTTTCAACTGCGTTCACTGCCTCACGCACACCAATCGGTTAGTCATCTCTTCTTGATAAATGTCTAGCGCATCCCAATTTTTTTTCTGCTTAATGATTGTCACTCTTAACCATAAAGCTAAACAGTTTGGATAAAACAGGTATTTGGCCCTTCAGCTTTCCGTATGGCTGTTAATTCAGCTCAATAGTTAAGAGCCACACTTCATTGAAACAAGTACCTTTTGGCTGCAGGTTCGATTCCGGCAGCAACCCTCCTTTTTCGTTCATTGTTTATTCTATTTAAGTGGTCTAGGCCAAATGACTTAATCCCTGTGAAATTACAAGAGTCAATTTCAAATATGGTCTTATATATATATATATACATATATATATATATATATATATATATATATATATATATATATAATGCTCTTATATTCTTATATGTTTATATTACATCTTCAAGTTAATGAGTATTAGTTTCCCGAATATATGAAAAGATATTCAGAATTGCAACATCTCTTATTTCATGTCTGTTCAGTGATTTATGGAATCATGTGGTCGCCTACTGTATTCATTCAGCTGACATTACATGAGAATGCTTATTCTAACAGATTTCAGTTCGTTGTTGAAAATGCACTATTAATAAAATGCAGAAGGAGAATCATCTGAAACCATACATCAAGATTACCATAAGAAATGAACTTTGACATCAACAGACATAAGCCCTTTGAGAGTAGAATGAATCATTCAAATATTGGATATATCAAAAGCTCACATCTGGAAATGTGTTCACACACACACCAACACATACACACGTATACACTATTGTTTTCGAAATTCCTGCTATTCAGAAGGGGAAGTTGTATAATAACAGGGATTGAGCATACATAGATGGTGTAGTCACAGAAATCAACGCATTTTATGATAATTCCAAGTTTCATGCTTTTACTAAAATTAGCTTAATCTGGCACAATATCCTTTGTTCGAACACAATCAAGTCTCTTGAAAATATTTTGCGAGCAATTCATGCGTGCTCTACTGATTGAAGTGTCATTTCATTGCTGACAAAAAGCAAACAAACAAATAAAGTGGTTTATTGTATTCTGTTATATTTCCAATCAGCTGATTAACTGCATTTAAGTGGTCTATTGTTGAATAATTACTTCAGTAACCTGCCTGTTTGCGGGGTTGATTTAGATCTAGAATGTCTGCAAGTCGGTAAACATTTTTGTGAATAGTTTATACACGTAAATCATGTAATAGGGCGATAGATGCCAAGATCTTTGTTATCTCCTTTCTTATGATGCAGGATCATTATCCCAGACTGGCCCTCTGAGGCATCTCTTTTTTTTTACTATGTGCTGGTTGGATAGTTGCAGTTTGTCTCTTGGGAAACATTTCTCTAGCATCTTCTAAAATATTTTCAATCGAGCCATCTTCAACTGGGTCTTTTCCACGTTTCATATCTTTTTTATGCACAAACACAATTTTGTTTGTTGAAACATCCTGAGCATCACTAGCGTTTCCCAGTGTCTCAGTTGGTAGTACTATCATTTTCAAAGCATAAAGGTGTGCATATCGCACTTCTGCTAACCTTATCACTTCATTCCTACAATTCTTTCTCTTTTCTGTCTTTTAATACTTGCATCTGGACGAAGATCGAGATTTTTTCTCGTAGCCATTATTTATATATATATATATATATATATATATATATATATATATATATATATATATATATGTGTGTGTGTGTGTGTGTGTGTGTGTGTGTATGTATGTGTTTGTATATTTGTGTGATTATCTTTCTTTGTACAAAAATTTAGATTTACAACAGAAATCAATATA
Source organism: Thysanoteuthis rhombus (assembly GCA_963457665.1). Lineage (NCBI taxonomy): Eukaryota > Metazoa > Mollusca > Cephalopoda > Oegopsida > Thysanoteuthidae > Thysanoteuthis > Thysanoteuthis major. The sequence continues at coordinate 7,078,966 of OY735203.1, forward strand.
TATATACATATATAAAATAATGATTACAAGGACATGTACTCGGTGAATGTAAACATTCCTTGCTTCTCGTCCTTGTAATTATTACTTTTCTATATATCAATAGCTCTACTTACTGTATTAGATATCGAGCACTATGATTAATCATCTACAACGGATAAAATCTGTTTCAATCATTTTCTCTTTTTTTATACATTGAGAATCTATGTATCATGTACTATCTTTATAACCAGGCAAAAAGGCACATACACTCACACACGCACGCACACACACACACACACACACACACATACACACACACACACACATATATATATATATATATATATATATATATATATAGAGAGAGAGAGAGAGAGAGATGTATTTGCCTTCTCTTGTTTCAAGCCATCTCAGATGAACGACTAAGTACAGACTGACAGTCTTATTCCCATATTTATGAATCGTAAACTTTTTGAATTCATACATATGTATGATTTCCACCATGTCTGATTCCATGAACGAAACCTGATCTTTGTAAACGTATTTGTTCCGTGGATAGCCTCCATATGTTGTGATAGTTTTCGTATATTGATTCATTTAGTTTTGAAATAGAATATACATCTATATACTGATTTATTTATGCTCAGTTCATCTCAAACCTACATGTCATTGTTTCCGTTATCTGATTCTGTAGAATTTGAAAAAAAACAAAAAAACAACATTTCAATAGTCAAACTTTTTTATTTCCCTGCGTTGTAAGCATCCCTAGTTAACAATGTTACCACAAGAATCAATGAAAAAATAAAGAAACAGGTCTGGTTATTCTCTCAATAGGTACAGATGACTTTGTGTAGTACTCTTGTAGAGGGTGATCAATCAAAAAGTTGTAATTAGGGGTGATTGGAGAATAAGTTACTTTTTTCAGCTGTGATCGCTGAAAAAGTCTGAATCTCCAAAAGTCGAACATGATCGCCACCTGACACAAACTTGGGATCGATTCAGCATGAATTTACATTGCAAATTCTCCCCACTAAAAAAAACCTATTCAAGAGGGTAATTTTGAAGAAAATAAAATTTTTTTTCAAGACATAATAAGGAGTAAGTGTTTGCATTTCCAGCAGTCTATATGCGTGATGTATCCATAGCCAACCAACCTGACTGACAGACATACCAAAATCTGAGAGAAACTTATGTTTTGGTAACTGTTTCTGTTGATGGGTTGTAATACCTGACAAGTCAATGTAATAAATGTAATAATAAAATGTAAAGAAACAATCTTTGAGAAAAAATATTTCAAATAACTCAGTTTCTCCAAAGATATGTGTGAAACATAAAAATGATATTTTAAAAAAAATATTTTTGCGTTTATATCATCTGCAATGTAATTGAGTTTTGTATATAAACACACACACAGTCAGACATAATTATTAAACTGTTATCGTTATGAAAATCAGCCGACTGTAAACACTTTATTAAAATGAAATAATAATAATGATAATAATAATAATAATAATAATAATAATAATAATAATAATAATAATAATAATAATGATAATAATAATAATAATGTATGTGCTTGCCATGCACTTATATTTACTGTCTCTCTCCCACTCTCTATATCTCTTTCCGTCGCGCTATATTTCTCTCTCTCTCTCTTTCTATATATATATATATATATATATATATATATATATATATATGTATGTATGTATGTATGTACGTATGTATGTATGAGATTTGCAACAGAAAACATCTGATACGTGTTCCATAGCTGATCCATCTATCTAGACTTATGCATTATTTTTATTCAACGGCACAACTTTTATATTGGATTTTTCAAAAATAAATTCATTTTAAATAAAGTAGTATCACTCTCTCTCTCTCTCTCTATATATATATATATATATATATATATATATATATATATATATATATATATATATAGAGAGAGAGAGAGAGAGAGAGAGAGAGAGTTAGAAATTGAGATAGAAGGTGAGGCTAGATGGCGTATAATTTCTGCCAAGTTAATCACAGTTTTTTCTAATCCTAGATGCTAACCGTACAAACACTGAATCGTAATACTGTTTTCCTTCAACGAAATAACAACTTTTGGTTCTTGCATCTTATCCACGCCGCCCGCCAAAACAGATACCGATGTCTCAAAGAAAGCAACTCTTTGATATTTCGGGGCGTCTGGGTTTTTCTACTTACTTAGACATGAGGCGCCTATCGGAACATACATCTCATAGTCGGTATAAGAAGGAAGAGGAAACGGAAGATACTCTGTTCCTGCTTGCGAGCTCTTTTAAGCCTATCGAATGCCATGCGAGCTGTCTCATTCAATCACCGTGCAAGAATGATGGCTGGATTGCACAGCAGTCAAAATAACAGAAAATACAAGCCCAGAAGACAAAGAAACAATGAATATGTATATATAAGATAATCTATTAAATGTCTATGTTCAAGCATATTTGCGTTCTGCCTTAGTGTTTACTATATGTGATTGCGATCTGAAAGTTTTGGACATCAGTTTTTCATTGTCAAATCGATAAGTATAGTCATCCGTGTGTTTACTGAGAGAAAATAACTTTGCAATCAAATCAGATATGAACGACTTTCTATAATAAATTAGTTTAAAATCGCAGGAATTGAAAACAATTCTGTTAGTTGATAAAAACAAAACACATTCTGATTACAGATATTTATACGAAAGATTAGGTCCAAGGATTCAATAGCCTCGGCTTAAAATTAGAATTTTTCTTTCTTGCGGAAAGGAAACGAACGAAACCTTCCAATAAATCCTTATGTTCCGTTACGTAACGCAAAAATACGCCTGTGTTTGTGAACACATCGCTCAATGTACAGCTTTGTTCTCGAGAAATGTTTGAATATATTTTATTTTGATATTTGATAAGCAGTTTATTTTCTATTGTATTAACCAAGGAACATTCTGGTTAAAAGAATTTACAGATCTTAAACCGAGAAAATCGGAACATCTGTTATTTTCCAATATTTGGAAAAAATGGACAGTGTATCAGGTGGTCCGGCACATCCATTATTTTTTTCTAGTTGCTTTTGAGAGGGCTCATTGATGTAAGGTTTCTCTTGAAAACAATTTTTTATTATTAGAATGTATTGATCTCCGTACTTATTGAGCTTAGATGAATGGTGCCATATACAGGTTTCCAATGTATCGTAAATGCAATACTTGGAACGGAAGTGCTCTCCAGAAAAAGAGGTGCTGCTCCTACTATAAAGACAATGCAGTCGTTTTGGACTTGTGACTCGGACGTACTCATTGTAAAGTAGATATTTCCTTAAAACAAACTATTGTAAGCTAAAATGGCGTGAAGTAAAAAATAGCACTAACCATTTACTTATACAGGAAATATTTCTGAATGTTCCCAGATGAAAAAAAGTAAAGTTAATGATGGTATATGAGGCTGAGTCATTGGGATTTGAATTGATGGGAAGTGCAGGAAAATCAAGGATATGGGGAAAAATAACAGGGTATTTTGAACCAATTTACACTTTTTACCTTTTTTGTAAATGCCTAAAAGTGGCATTGGAGTAAATATTCAAAATGTGGAGATATATGTAGATTGTGTTGTGCCAGCTTTCAAAGTATACTATACCGAAAGAAGTAGTATCAGAAATAGATATCTATTAAGTTTTATCGAGTTTGGCGAAAATATGGTCTCAATAGTTGCGCACTCTCTTAGGCCCAAACTCGAAATATTTTTGGAGAGTCCAGTTACGAAATTAATTTGCTTGTTATTTACGCCCAATATTCAAATGGTGGTGTTCTCTTCGATATTTTTTCTTTTTTTATTGTTGTTGTTGTACAGTCCACATCAGTATTTGAACTCCCATAGTTTTAATCTCCAATTCTGGTCTGCTTATACTATTGTTCGACAGAAATATATGCACTGCTTCCATTACCTCGCACATTATCCAGTACAGTTCAGTGCTGATGGTGATTTGTTGTTGTTGTTGTTCATTATCACATCAGTTGCCTGGTGGTCACAGTAGAAGGTTGAGCGACGGCAAGTCTCTGAAGGTCTCCAGCCCTCCTCTCCACACGCCTACAATCCACAGCAGTGCTGTGGTTTACAGTTCTACACAGGTTGCCCAGTGGTTATCGTTGAAGGCTGAATGACAGTAAGTCTCCTCAGGTATCCAGCTCTTTTCTCATCTCATATCTCTCTCACTTATCACAGCAGTGCTATGGTTCGTACCTCCACCATCATCTTGGTGCTATTTCTTGTTTTTTGCTTTTATGTTTTTTCTTCACCTCTTCTCACTGTGAAGCTACTGCTAATAGCTGGAGTCATAGATCTCATATTTCTAGCACTTTCCTCGGTATTCGTGCAGTCCGTGGCAGTGCCGGGGTCTTCACAGTCTCAATCCTTCCCTTTGCCCCTAGTTCCTTCAATCTCACCTTCAGTGTCTTTGGTATGGTTCCGAGCAAACCTATCATTACTGGTACCACCCTGATTTTCATGTTCCTCACCTTGTTCAGTCCTCTTGTCACGTCCTGATTATTAATATCATCATCATCATCATCATCATCATCATCATCATCATCATTAGTATTATCATTTGGAATCTCACACCAGTTGCCTGGTGGTAACCGCTGGAGTTTGAGTGACAGCAAGGCTCCTCAAGTCTCCAGCCCTCCTCTCCTAGTACTCATAGGTCGCAGTAATTCTACGATTTACGGTTTCACACCGGTTGCCCAGTGGTTATCGCTGAAGGCTGAGTGACAATAAGTCTTCTCAGGTCTTCAGCTAACGTCTCCTCTCTCTTTCGCATATCATGACAGAGCTACAATTCGTTGCAGTACTTATATCTCTAGCACCTTCCTCAGTATCCATGCAGTTCCCAGTAGTGCTGTGGTCTGTACGGTCTCTATCCTTCCCCTAATCCTGATCTCCTCCAGTCTCTCCCTCAGCGTTTTGGGGACAGTCCCTAGTGCGCCCACTATGACCGGTACTACCCTGGTTTTCATGTTCCACATTTTCCTTAACTCCCTTGCTAGGTCCTGGTATTTTTCCCTTTTTTCACCCTCTTTCTTTTTTACTTTATGGTCTGCAGGTACAGCAACGTCTACTATTTGGCAGGCTTTCCTTTTCTTGTCTACTATTACTAAGTCCGGTCTTCTTGCCTGGATGAGGTGGTCAGTTTGGATGTCAAAGTCCCAGAGTAGTTTGTGGTTGTCATTCTCCAAAACTGCCTCTGGCTTGTGCTGATACCACTTTCCCACATGGTTGAATCCCATTTGTTTGCTTAGTTCCCAGTTTATCATCGTTGCTACTCTATCGTGTCTATGCTTATGCTCCTTCTGGGCGAGTTGACTACATTCACTAGTTATGTGGTTTACTGTCTCATCTCTTTCACCGCACATGCGGCATTTGCTGTTTGTCTGTGTTCTGTCGATTTTTGCTTTTATGTAGTTTGTCCTTATGCTTTTGTTTTGGGCTGCCATGATGAGCGATTCTGTTTCTCTCTTAAGGTTTCCCTTTCGTAACCACGTCCATGATTTCTCGTCTCCTATATCTTGTATCTGTCTTTTAAACTCGCCGTACAATTTTTTCCCTTGCCATCTTTCTTTTCTTGTTTGCTGTACTGTTCCATTGTTTTCTACTTTATTGTTTGTTGCACTATCTCTCGCGCTCTTTATGATTTCTTCACTATTTGTTTTCACATATATTTCTAGGACTGTTTAAGCTCTCTGGACACAATCTTCTATGCTGATGAGCCCCCTACCACCTTCTTTTCTCTTAACGTATAGTCTATCTGTATCATCTCTAGGGTGTAATGCTTTATGCATCGTCATAAGTTTCCTTGTTCGCCTATCCATTGATTGGAGCTCTTCCTTTGTCCATCCTAGGAATGGTCCTGTATACCTAACTACTGACACAGCCCAGGTGTTCATTCCTTTTATTAGATTTCTGCTGTTTAATTTGGATTCTAATATTTTCCTTATCCTTCTCAGGTATTCTCTCTTTATTTTCTCCTTCATCTCTTCCCGTTTTATCGTGTCACATTCAAGGACACCTAGGTACTTGTATCGGTCTTGTGCAGTCAATGCCCTAATCTTGCTGTTGTCCAGGAGTTCAATTCCCCCAGTCATTGAAAGCCTTCCTTTGTGCATCACCATGATTGCGCATTTTTCTATTCCAAACTCCATTCCTATGTCCTCACTATATTCCCTTACTTCGTTGAACAGAGTCTCAAGCTCTCCCCTGTTTTTTGCGAACAATTTTATATCGTCCACGTACATTAGGTGGTTGACCTTTCCTTTTGTTTTAGAGAAGTGATATCCTTTGCTGTTTTTCAGGATTCTGTTAAGCGGTATCATTGTTAGAACAAATAATAGTGGGGACAACAAGTCTCCTTGGAAGATTCCCCTTTTTATCCCTACCTCGGCTAGTTTGTCCCCTGCGGCTGTCAAATCTACTTTCCAGTCTTCCATCGAATTACCAATGAATTTAACCACCGGTTCGCTAATTTTGAACATTCTAAGGCATTCGAGTATCCAGCTATGTGGAATCATATCGTATGCTTTTTTGTAATCTATCCATCCCATTGCGATATTCTTTCTCTTTTTCCTCACTTCTCTTAAGATCATCTGGTCTATGTAGAGTAAATCGTTTGCCCCTTTGGTTCCTATCCTACACCGTTTCTGTTCTTCTGGTAGTAGTCCCCTACTATCCATTAACATGTATATTCTCTCTGCTATTTGCCCGGTCAGGATTTTCCACATAAGTGGTAAGCACGTGATTGGTCTATAGTTGCTTGCTATGTTCCCCTTTTCTGGGTCTTTTTGGATGAGGGTGGTTCTGCCTTTAGTCATCCATTCTGGTGCTTTGCCTTCGTTTAGACAATTCTGGAGTAGGTGAGTGAGTCTACCGTTTAACGTGGTGAATTTTTTGAACCAATACCCATGGATCCCGTCGGGACCCGGTGCTTTCCAGTTGGCTACTTTCCTAAGAGTATGTTTCAATGTGGTTTCATTCAGTACTATTGGTTCTCCCTTGTCTATATCTTCTAGTTCTTTTCTCATGTTTCCTAACGATTGCAGTGTTACGTTGTATCTTTTTGGGTGCCCCCATATGCTATTCCAATAGTTCTTGGCCTCTGTGGCATATGGTTTCATGTCCTGCCTTCTTTCCCCATTTAAATCTTGGTAAAACTTCTTCTCATTGTTTTGGAATGTGCGGTTTTGTGTGTATTGGGCCGTTCTTAGTCTGTATCTTTTCAGTCTTGCCTCTTTGGCTAGTCTTTTCTGGTGTAACTCTTCGACTACAGTTGCGATGCCTTTTTGCGTTACCTTGTATTTGTTATAAAGTCTTACTCGTGGTCTGTCCATGTGTGGTGTATTTCTAAACAGTACTTCATCTCTCTGTAGTTGGGAGATCTGCCTTTGTAATCTTCTTTCCCAGTTGGGTTTCTCTTCCCTATTATTTCTCGGGTTCCTATCTTGTGTTGTGAAGCTTTGTGCTACCATTTTCGCCCCAGCGTAAATTAAGTTGTTGAGTTCTAGGAGGGTGTTCGTTTCTATGTGCTGCAAGAGGCAGTTGACCTGTTCGGTCACTTCTCCGACTTTCTTTCTGTCTTTGTCTCTTAGGGAGGGGAGAGTTGTTTTCTCTCCTCGCATGATCTCTTTCAAAGCTTGTATTTTGGTTTTCTCTTCTTCCGTTGGTGCCTCGTCGTCACCCTCTGGTGCATAGTTTACGGTGGGGGTCTCATGGGGAATTCTTCTAGTTTTGTTATTGGTACTAGTTGTGCTGGGGGGGGCATTCTTCAGATGTGTCACCTGAATCTCTCTCTACATTAATGCAAATCTCTAGTAGTTCAGTCTCAGAGAGCCAATTCTTCTTTTGGATTTGTTTTACTTGGTCAGCAAGGCGTTGGTTCGATACTTCCACAGCAGATTTTTCCCTCCATATTTGGAGCATACGCTCTCTATAAGATCGCACCGAAGGCTTGCTTTTATAGTAACAGTACATAACTAGTCTATTCTCTTCCTTTGTCCATCGCAGTCACTCCGTGAGGACTGCGCTTTCCCTGGGTGTCATTAGTGGTATACGAGTTTTGGCCAACAGTAGCTGTGTGACGACTGTGTCCCTCCTGAAGGCCATTAAGGGTACACGAGCCGGAGTTTTGGCCAGCAGTCACAGGATGACGACCGGGTCCCTCCTGGTGGCTAACAAGGGAACACCTGCCGGTTACGACACACAGATCTTGGATCTGTGCCCCGTTTTTTGCGGTAAAATGGTTTGGTTGTACTGTCATGATTGGGGTTTTTGGTTCTTTCAAGGTAGCACCAGACCTTGGTGGATTGGTTAAGACTGATGTGAGTCAGAAGATTATCATTATTATTATTATTATTATTATTATCATTATTATTATTATTATTATTATTATTATTATTATTATTATTATTATTTGTAGTAGTAGTAGTAGTAGTAGTAGTATAAACTTCTCCAAACAAGAGGATACTTATATAATTCATGAAATAGAGCCAAAACTTAATCTCTGGACAATCCCACACAACTGAAAAGTGATAAAAACAAATAAACATGACTCAAATTGTATAAATAATTCATAAAAATAAAGTTGATATTCAATCCCGCAACGTTAATCAATAAGAATTGTTATCATAAACGTTTTGCTGAGTAAAAGAAAAGCAGCTGGTTTCCTTATCAGATATTTCAAATTGTACAAAGTCAGGGGGTTACTGTCTTCTGCTGGTGCCATGCAACATAGCACAACCTGTCGTGTATTACTTGAAAAGGAGATGGCATAGCCAAGTAACTCCCCATTGCTGGACAACACTAATACAATCGAGTTAATTAACTCATTAGAAATAAGTTTTATAGTCACGCCAAAAAACTACTTGAGAGCGCCTACCGGTGGGCAGACTATCATATGAGCCATGGTTAGTCGTACATTCCGTTCAGACAGCGAGATACTAGAAACACTGTGATTGGTTGGTAGTCGGCGTCTCAGGCAATCAGCACATGATAAGTGCCCAACACGCACAATAAAGAAAAAAATTGAAAATAGTGATTAAAGTTTGACGAACTTTCGTTTGCGATATTTTCGTTATTTTTCAATTTTTCGAAACTCGGAGTACATCTTATTATGATTCTGATGTGTATTAATATGAGTTTTAAATATTTATTAAGTTAGAGTGCATGAAGTGAAACTTATCCATTCTCGGCAAGCAAGAACGAAAGTTCCAAATCTATTTTTTAATTCATGTTATAAGTATTTTCTGGGATATTGCTATGCATATTAAAATTGAAAGCAAAGTACCCAGGCATATTGATAAAATAATGATACACAATTTTCATGAAAGTTTCAACAAGAACAAAAGCTGTGATTATTTTCTAATAAAATGACAATGGTGAGTTGCATTGCAATATCCACCAGAATCATAATGTCTTCGGGTATAGGTATGGTCGATAAAAGGACAGTAGACAAAAATGTCGTGAACCGCAGATGTAACCATTTCTTTTACTCCTACTGGAATGACTGCAAACATGACATCAAAAAAAAAAATGGCGATCACCCCTTATTTCAAATAAAGAATCGATACGACTGGTACGAAAAGCGTCATATATCGGGAGAGAAACATTGGTCAGTCTTTTCATATGTGCACGCATATGAGTGTGCGCGTGACTGCTACAACGTAGCTTATCTGCTTGAACTCAAGCATACCGAAGATAATCTTTCAGACAGCCTAACATATATTTCCATTTTCCCAGGCGTCATTAGTGTTAATTAGCATCCTTTCTGTCAGAAGTTGGTACTCCATTCATCACGAAGAGACATTCCTCAGCCTATGTTGAAACATTCCAGATAAACACGCACGAAAAGCGATTTTCAACACTATGCCATAACAAATACGATATACCAAAAAAAAATGCACACATTCATCCATCAAGAATCGGATGTATGGATTGTTTTCAATTAATGGATCGAATGTATGGCTTGTTTCCGATGTTTCAATACTTCTCCTCACCTTTGTATCGTGTCTGTTTAATGCAAAGAAATATTTCGCAGTTGTTAGACTAGAAAATTAAAAGTAAACACTTAGTTTGTGTTCAAGTATTACATTTAGTCGAATAGTCATATCTGAAACTATAAATCTTAAAATATGAAGATTCACAGGAATATTCAAAAGTAGCCTCACCCTCTCACACATGCACACGATACCCCGATAAACAAAATTGACATCTTACACTTCTTTATTTCAATATCAGAAACTTCATCATCATTGGAAAGAACAGTCTTCGTGCAAAATAATTCAAAAACCGCCTGGACAGACTTTGGGGACGAAAAAAGATTATCTGAGACCCTGGAGTAGATCTGATCACCTAACAAGATACGGAATTATCACCATATCTTAAAACCTGGTTCAAGAGGCCATCTCTAAGGCTTTAACACAAAATACTATTATTATCATTTATGCAGATAATTAATTTTGATTATTGAAAAAAAATAAACGTGTATCAAAATGCTAAAACGTTTTACTGATTTCATCTGTTTTTTTCTTGTTCCAACTGATGGATAATGACTTGGGGGAGCAACGAATGACGCTGTGACATCCCCATCAGAACACACATTATTTTCTCCATATTTTTCATCGTTTTGTGCATGCATATCGACTCTGAAAATTTTCTGAGAAAAATTTGAATACGATCATGTCTTCTCATTGAAAGTGTTTTCAATAAGAGTAATTGTTAACTAACACGACAGTTTCACATGTTTTTCTCTTCATAAAGAATCTCATATGTTATGAAGTAGATTATATTAGATTCTGTACATTTATATCAGGGGGTTGCTAAACTTGCTTAATGTAAAAGCTTCGAATGATAAGCTCCAGGTATCTGAAAGCCACCATACAAACGCTACATATACATTTTGGTAACAAAATGTCATTATATATGAACAAATACACGTGGGCAATAACATTTACAGTCAAACTCCTACAATTTGAGTTTAGTGCTAATTTTCGTATTTCATAACTATGACAATGACCACAAAGAAAAAACAGTGACGTCATACATTAATAACAGACAGAACTGATGACAAAATCACTCTTCTTTTAAGAAAGTTGAAACTGGGAATGACTTATATGGAAAGAATGAATCTGATTTGTTTACCGTTTAGATTTTAATGAAACCCCAGCTAAAGAGCAAAGTTATTTCAACAGTCTCTGCACTGGAAGTCAAAGTCACCTAAAACAATCTGTTGATAAGACTGTCTGACAAGCTGTCAATAAATGATGAGGACAATGCAAATATATATATATATATAATATATATATATATATATATATATATATATATATATATATATATATATATATATATATATATATATATATATATATATATATATATATATATATATGTATCCACAAGACTGAATACACTCTGCAATTGTTATTTTACATTGTATGCCTAGATATATCATTGGAATATAATTGCACTCGTCTTAAATCGCTTTTCCCCAAAAGATAAGACTTACCTGGCAGAGTGTATAAACAGGTGCCGTCGCTTATTTGCGAACAATCGATCAGAAATGACATTTGTTTTCCCTGTTTACCTACAAAAACTTGACATTGTCCATCTCGGCAAGATAGTGAAACTTTTTAAATATTAAACAGTCATTTTTGTTGCCTAGTTACTTGAACATTTCGAATCTGGCAAAACCTTTTGGAAATATTACCCAAACCGAATATTCCAATCCACACCTATCTATCTATCTATCTATCTATCTATCTATCTATCTACTGAATTTCATCATTTCTATCCCCCTCTCCCTCTTCCCCCTCTCTCTCTATCTCTGATTGTATTTCACCTCTCCCCCCCTTCGAGTGTTTATAAATATTTTAGATTATTTGCTGAGATTCTTTATGAATATTTCCCTAGTCTTAACAGAGATGTTTCTATCATGCACACTTATAAGACAGCCTATACATACATCCCCCCAACACATACTCATATACACATACATACATACAAATATATATATAAATATATATGTATATATATATATATATATATATATATATATATATATATATATATATAAATATATGTATATATATATGTGTGTGTGTGTACATATATATACATATATATATATACACACAGATATATGTATATGTATGTATATATATATACATGTATATATATATATTTATGTGTGTGTGTGAACACACACACACACACATATATATATATGTGTGTGTGTCTGTGTCTGTGTGTCTGTGCGTGTGTGTGTGTCTGTGTGTATTTGTATATGTGCGTGTGGGTGAAAAAAAGAGATAGAAGGAGAATTACAAGTAAAAACGCCCACTCTATATGTAATTGACGAGTTCCGCTTTCGGCATGTGCACATTCTCTTTGTCATTTTGCTTTTACTCTCTCTGTCTCACTGTCTCTGTTTCTCTCTTTCTGTCACTCTCTCTCTTTCCAATATCATATTTGAACACTCTCTATCAAAAACTATCACCCAAACTGTCAAAATAGGTTTCTTTAGTTTCCAAGTTTATCCAGCCAGCTCTCTATGTATGTATGTATGTATGTATGAATCACACGTATAGTCAGCATTAGTGAAACTAAAGGACTGGAATTCTCAACTTTTAAACCTTAAGATGTCTACATAAAACATCACCACCAACAAAAGACATTGCTCATGCGACAGTTTCAATTGAGTGACTAACCAGAACTGTTCTATTTATTCTCACATTCTGTCATTCTGAGAATCCATTTTTTGTCCTTTCTCTTTATTGGTTTCGTTTCCTTCTCTCTAGGAATACTGAATATTGGAAAGACGAAGACACAATACTATCTGAAGGAAAAATACTGATATTTTCCTTTTTTGAAATCAACAAACTTTTGAATGGTTCGTTGGTGTAACGAATTGAAAGCATCTATAATTGACGGAAAGCTTTTTTTTTCAGTAGAAATATTTTGTGTACGTCAAATAGGATATTAACTTATGCCATGCTGTATATCAATAACCGGATGTAAATAACCTTTGAAAACTCGCTATCATAGACTGAATCTTGATTTACGTTTCGTTCAAGATTCAGGGGATTCCATTAGCAGGGAATCCAACTTTGGAAGATCATAAAGAATGCTTCAATGACTTTTTCTTCTTGGATTTGTCTTATGGAGATGGATGTATGAAAATACATCTGTCGTATAAATATAACTGTGATACTGATTTTTATTTATTTATATAAAGTCCCATCTTTAAAATGCGAAATGAAAAAAAATCACCAAGTATATTTGCATTTTCTTTTGGGGTTGACTCTTTTATATTTTCGAAGTGAAATAATCGCCAAAATGATTTTCTATCGCGAGTTTTATTTGTTCCCCAACTCAATGCTTGAATTTATGCTTTGGATAAATAGAAGTAACAGGACAGAAGAAGCCTATCAAATTTGCTATGGTAGCAGAAAAGTTGCTGGTTGCCTAAATAAGGTAGAAGCAGCCACCACCTTTCAAAAATTAACCAACTCGGCAACCCTGCCTCGATTGCATAATGAATATCGAAGATGTATGCAGAAAATCTTTATCTCTTCTCAGGATACACTGGAAATGAGGTAATCCTCGCTAATACGGATGTAACATAACGTTGACTATATTCTACGTATAACTACCGTATTTTACATCCATATGAGCAAGGATTACTAAAAAAAATTGACACCAGAAACATTGATCCCAAATTACCAAAAACTGCCAAACTTACCGAATGGCAGGCATAAAATAATGGACTATCGATAGGTTTCTCTCCTGATTAGTTTCCGAATGACAAACGAGCGGGGTCAGATGCAAAAAAAAAAAAAAATCTAAATGAGTATTCAAAATGCATATTATCGAATGAGGAAAACCGCATGCTTCTATCTTAATAATTTTCTTTTGAGGTATAGGGCCGTTCTGCGATCAATATACTTGTCGAGAGTGACATTGCCTTCGGTTCGATTACAATAAACACCGTCATGAACTTTATCAGGCATCATAATTCCACTGCTGGAGAAAAGCCTTTACTTTTTCATCCCATGTCAACCATGGTTATTTTAAGATTTAACATGTCTTACCGGCAAACCTATCCATTTTATGTCTTGTCTAAAAATGCATTTCCCAACATATTTCATTTTTTTTCTATAATTCCATCAAATGAACAAATTAATCGTATTTCTTCACCTGTTCTAATTTCCAACCTTCTTGTGGTCTTTTTGGGGACGCTATGGCTAAACATTCTTGTCTTTATTCTATTCATATCCTACGGTATTTTGAGACTTTCCAATTTATGTTATGAAGTGGTTTAACATACGTCGGCTATTACTTTTGAGTATCAAGTTTTTTTTTGTTATTGTTTTTTTTTAACCGCGAAAGACGGTAAAAGGAATTTATTTGTTAAAACTGAGCGAGTGTATTTGATTGTAAGTATGGAAAGCAACATTGCAGAGGGAAAACGACAATAAACATTGAAAAAGACACCAACGCTGCGTTGATTTCTGTTGGAAAAACTGTTTGATTTATACAAAGGAACAAACCAAAAACCCTGGAAAAACGTATTGGTGAGAAGCGTTTGTCTCGTCGACCGTGAGACAAAAAGAAATTTGGCAAGTTCGTTTCACGCACCTTTCCAAGTTTTCTGAAAGGAGTCCCAGTGATACGATTATTCACGGAGAAAATCTTTAATCAAATATCCGTAAGAGTCGGAGGGAATAGCTTCCCAAAATAAACCGAGCTCTTCCTTTGTTCTCCAAAGGTTCTTTCATACATGGGACAGTGATATGCCACTGATAACATTCTTGCAGGCTTTTCTGTTAATCCCTGAGAGAGGTCCGTAATCACCATCTGTTTGTTTGTTTTTTTTTCGTCTACCAGTCGCTATAAATATTTATCTGTTATAGCCATTTGGACGCAATTCCTGCAATAATAATAGATCGAGACATTCATTTTCTTACGTCCCTTTCATATATGTATATACATGTACACAAAGACACATACACACACATACACACACACACACACACACACACACATATATATATATATATATGTGTGTGTGTGTGTGTGTGTATACTTTTATAAAGAAATGGATATTTAATTCGACAGAATAATTATATATGATATTTTTTACGCGATGATGATATGCCGATCGGTCTTGTCAGAGTAAATGAATAAACTTTGAATAAATGGGCCACAGCAGTAATCGAACCTGCCAACTGAGTAATCGGAAACTCAAATAACTGGTATATGCGTAGATAAACGAGATTGGGCGTGAAGCAGTTACTAGAGCTTCCGATTGCCATTTGGCTACTTAACTTACATGGTACATCGACATCGCATTGTGATGGTTCCCTTGGTGGTTCGATCCTTGCTACAGCCTATTTGATATTTGTTCACGTATCTACGCTATCCAGGCTGATCGACACATCTTCACTATGTACTAACACGCATGTCGGATCAAAAAGACTCCTTTCTAAAAAGAAATCTCCATATATATATATATATATATATATATATATATATATATATATATGAGAACAATGATAAAATATCCAACGAATGTGTGTATATGTACTTATCTATCAAATAGGTCTTAGTTTTTTTTTAAAGAGTGTTCAATACCATTAGTAGAGCAGTTATAAGACGTAAAGATTAAAAACTGCGCGAAGGATTTGGCAGGGTTTTCCATTTCTGTTGTAGAGTGTGAGCAGCTCCATCATTTCTTCTGCTCTTGTTCCGTAGTTTTATTTGGAGAGAATATTTGCCTGGTACACTATATACGGCCGTGTCTCCCTGTAAGCAGCAACTCTTATTAACTGACAGTAATTGATACCATAGGAGATTAGGGTCTTTTTTCACGGATTCCTTACATTTCTCCTGGGGCTCCATTCTTCCGTCGGCCTGATACTACTTATCGGAGCAAGGGGTGTATTTGTTCGAGTTCGTTTCGCACAAAAAAGTTTGAACAAGCTGTGAATAGGTTTTTCGCTGTGTTCTGTCCTATCGCCGGTCACTTCAACCGGTAAACTTGAATAAAGTAGTGTTGGAATGAGAACTTGATCAAAACACTCAACAATAACTATCTTTTGTAGCAGCTGGATACTTTTACCCCAATTGTCAACTTTGACTGATTCTAATCAATTATGGGTACACAAAATATATTTGCAGAAAATACTACTTACACAATCCTGCATGCATATACACACAGATCCTTGTGTGTATTGCACGAGAAATAACCGAAAATATGTTCTGTTATTGCAGAAAGTTGAATATATATATATATATATATATATATATATATATATATATATATATCATAGGATCTCTCAAAAGAAACAGACGGTGTGTCTTATTTTACTTTGTTTTGCCATTTTTATCTTTCCGCGTGATTGATGCAAGTAGAAACAGGAAAAGCGATTGTAACGCCGAAATGCCAGAAGCGATTACGAATTAATCCAATGAGGACGAAGTATTCGTTGTAAATGCTGAATAATAGATGTATGTACTCGTGCAAAAATTTCAGATGCCAAAACACCTGTGAAAATAATACAGACACGTCATCACAGTCAATAATAGAACAACCGTAGCGTCAAAATTTTAAGTTATGAAGTAAAATTCCACCCAAAGAATAGATATGGTCAGGATGAATTATATTTATGACATCACTGGCGTTTTCCACATGAAAGCATCTCGAATTGAGTAGAATAACATATGGAAATATCTGAAGTCCACAGATTCTTGGTATTATATATGATATATCCATCAGAAAAAGACCAGTGGAAAGGTAAAAAGAAGCCATTTAAAAAACAAAACAACAGAAAAGCATTTCTAAAAAAAATTTAGAGGTATACTGATGCCAATTTTCAAGTCTTTGTTCAAAACGGAATGGTCTAGAGTGCTTGAACATGCGAAGAAGTAAATAGATAAACATGCACTTATATAAAAGTACACAGCCTTTTGCCAACCTTGATGGCTACGGTTACTTAATTTGAGAAAGTAGGAAGGGAAAGTTGGATATTCTGGGTGGCAAATGAAGAGTTTCTTTAGTAACTGTAAGAAAATTTAAAAAATACTCAGTAGTTTTTTTAAGACCCAAATCGTCAATAATTAGCTGTTATTTACTGTCAATGAAATTTGTCGGGGATTGGGATTCACTATTCCAGAATATTATTTGTGATGACGATGATAATGATGATTATGATGATGTATATTAGCAGTCATGTTTCAACAAAATGAGCAACTCTTCATCAACTTTTCATCAACTCTTTTATGCCAACGTAGATGTTTGTCAGGTATATATTTGGCCTTATACTTGAATCAAAGAATCTGTGGAATGTATCGTTGTCCAAATCGTTTCTGACTTGCTTTAAGCACATAGTGGAGTCTTCTGCCTTTTTTCAGCTTCGAGTAAAGTTTTTAGCGTTGATTTGCGCTCAAAAGATTCTATTGTTTGTTAAGGCTGTATTGTTGACCCACTACTTCACATTGCATTTTTATTTCTTGAACAAATATCGGCCACCTTTCGGCTAAAATACGTATCGTGAGGCTGATGGATCATAGCGTCCTGGACGGCACACTGTGGCCAAGTACGTCTCGGGTAGTTAGAAAACTATAACCTTGTGAATTCGATGCTTCCCGTTCACTCAGGAGATAGGTAGACGACGACGACGACGACGATGGAGACGACCTTTTGTCATCATTATGTGACTAGCATACTCATTATATATATATATATATATATATATATATATATATATATATATATATATATAATATTAGATAATTGTGTCATCCACTGACAGCTGTTTCGTTGTATTACAACTCTTCAGTGTGGCTATAGACTATTCATTATCCCATCCAGTACCACAAAGTAGGATCGAAATCCTTGCTTCAGACCTATATTTATGTATATGTTGGGAGGGAGGGAGAGAGGGGAGAGAATGGGTTTACAAAATAAATAAACCGTCTCAAGAATTCATTAAAGCAAAGCCATTTAAGATATGAATACTCATGGTGTACAGAAACTCTTGAAGTTTATTATTGCATGATCATTCACCAGGAGGTGTGTCCGGTAGTGCTGACAAAAAATGAAAAGGTATTAAAAAAAGAGGTTAAAATTTCCCCAATCAAGAAAACAGCTTTTTGAAGTTGAGTAGAGAACGCTTGCAAGTTTTCAAGGTTCTAGGGTGCCACAAGATCTTAGGAGGTTGAAAAAAATGAACAGACCCCCCCCCCACACACACACAAAAAATCGATTTTAGATGATGTTTAGTTGAGTACTTACGCGAAATGGCAAGATTTAAGCGCGAATTGTATGTCCAGTAGTGCTGACACATGATTTTTCCAAATACAAAAATAAAGAATTCCATTACACAATTAGAAAAAGCACACATCGAGTAACTGTAAACTGCAATAATAAACATAAGGTGTTTCTAAAAAATAATATGCACCGAGTTGATATCTTAAACAGTTTTGCCCTTAGAAATTTTGAAACTGTCTCCTTCATTTGCTGACACACTGTATGTAAACATTGACACACGCACATCTATACAGTGTCATGCTTTCTCCCATATAGTGTCAAGTATGAAATATTCTTCATTCACATACCCAAGCATTCATATGTATGTATATCTACTAATTTTTCTCTTCCATTCTTCCATATCTTATGTATTTATTTTACATCTATACACATATATAAATGTGTGTATGTGCGCGTGTGTGTGTGTGTGTGTGTATTAGTTTCAGTGGAAGTTAAAAGTATATGTAACAAAACTTGGATTATTCGGCGGTCAGGAAATTGTCTTCAACATAACTTGTCAACATAACAGGATGTCAGACAAAATATTCCCAGGTGATTAAGCATGCTTCTAGTCCGACACTTTGACGCGGCCAATAAACATTTGCCCTGTGACGAATCTAGACAATGCAAAGCGTTTTCTTATTTACCGTCACCATGGCATTTGTTATTATAATATATTTTACTATTTTTATTACTTCTGAATTCCCCAGTTACAATGCCACCATTCTGTATTATAGTCTCTGCTAAATTTTACAACCATAGTTCATTTCATTGTATCTTCATACTGAAAGTCTGCAGTACTCATCGCTTGGATTTAAATGACAATAAATTCAAATCGCTTTGCTAGGGCCTCTTGGTTCCTTCCGTACTCTCAATTGGTTAGGAGAACAATCTTATTTTCTTAGAAATTTAGCCCACGGCTCGCTTAGAGGTCTGCATCTTTGATTAATCTGTTCATTTAAATTTTATTCTTGTCAAATAATTTTGCTCTTCAGGTTTAAATTGTTTGACCTTTCTATTCTCTGAATTCAAAAGTACCTCAGTCTGTCATATTCAAGTTACAGCCATTGGTTTAGGAGATCGATTGATTTTTATTGTCGAGTAAAAGTCACTTGCATCCTGTTGGCGATCATTATTAACATTACTTACAGATTTCCACATCAGGTATGAAAATATAGATATATTTTTCCTTTTACGTAGCTGTTACTTATCTTTATATTTTTTCTATGTATAATAAACATTGATCAAATGGCTCCTGGAGAAAATAGAAGGAGATATAAAAATAAAATCTGTGCGCACCAATCAGCCAAGTGAAAATGTCTTGAACGCTATGAAGATCATAATAGATGCTAGCATTGGTTTCCGTCACAAGAGACTAAATGACGGTAAATCTTGAATCTCTTGCATGTTCTTGAGCATTTTTGACAAACTGATAGATTGTCTAATCTACACTGTCTCAATTATCACAGATCTCAGATCATTTTTAAAATTTCAGACTCTTCCTGACGGTCCAGTTATAAGGGACACGATATTTTGATCCATATCTCAAAATTTCATAATGTTCCGAGCAAGATCCTAATTTTTGCACCCCGCTCTCTCCCTCTCTCTCTTTCTCTCTCCCCCACTCTCTCTCTTTCTCTCTCTCTCTCTCTCTCTCTCTCTCTCTCTCTATATATATATATATATATATATATATATATATCTATATATATATATATATATATATATATATATATATATATATATATATATATATATATGTATATATATATATTAAGAAATGGATGCATAATCCGTTCGATTGAGAGGTCATTTTCAAATATAGGTTCAAAGTAATACAACGTATTTTATACAAATTTCTGTTGAATTATGTATCCATTTCTGAATAGCATGACTGTCCGCGTCGAGAAAGCAAATAGAATACGGACTTTGTAACGATAAACATAAGTACTTGGATATATGGCACTTATTTGTTTAGCTCAATGGTCAATAGTGACGTTAAGTTGAAGTGGTTACCATTCGGTTGCTGGTTTGATTCCTGTAGCTGCCCATTTTCTTTAATTGTTCATTTTATTTACGCTGTCTGATTCAAATGATACATTCTCGATGTAATAAGAGGAAGTCTTTTCAAACAGAGTTTCAAAGTAATATATCGCATTATATATATATATATATATATATATATATATATATATCCTGTTGATCACTTTTCGAAGATTACTGAAGCGCACGTGTCAAGAAAGATAAATGAAATGAGATTTTCCCTGCTTCCATAAACACAGAAAATTACGTCGTCATAATGTGAAACCCACGCTAAAATTTGTGTGCATAACATAATTGAACAGGTGAGACACATAGGTGGAGTGATGTGCTGATTCCATGTTTCTAATTTCTCTAATAAATATCTTATGGATCAAAGGTATCCTGGCATCATTTGGAATGTAGACATTTTTTATTTGATAACAAATAGATCTGTTTAATTCTTATATGAAAAAAAAACAACATTTTTGGCTTTTTAAATATGTTTTTAAAACAGTCAGTCATTATGTATTTTACTAGATTAGTCTTGATAGTACTGATGACCGATCCGACGTACTCGTCAGTGTTTGCTTCTATATTTATATATAGATTTTTAACATTATCCTTAAGGAGCAAGGCTTCATCGATTCTCATCAATTTCCTTGTTCTTTATTAAATTCACCAGTTTCTCTATCGTTTACCTTAGAAATAACTCTGGATATATCACAATTTTCTTCTAATCATTTATCCTCTATGAATATATTAACCATAATCATCCTTGCTTTGTGATGTAATCGTTTCTGCCTTTTAGTTTCATGTAATCATAATTGATTTAATCTGTTTTTCTAGACAGTTGTAGGTTTATTTTTTATTCAATATCCTGATGACATTTTTGGTTCTGCAGTTCAGTTCCGTCTGTTGCTTTTCGCATTCCTTAGAGCATCTCTATTATTGTTATGATTTTTCTCCGTCTGCACGAGTACCAATCGCCGGAGCTCGCTAAAAGCCACCAATTATCTCCAAGGTTCGAGCACCTTTCAAAATGTTCCTGACGCTCACAGTATATTTGCAATTTGAACAGTTCTTATTTGACTCAATATTTTCAACAATGATTAGCCTATAGTATTGCAAACCATTACTGATGAATTTGACAATTTATTGATGCTCTGTAAGTATTCACCTCGGATAAAGTGCAAACAAATATTCATTTTAGACTTTTATATCTATCAATTTGTGAAGACTCTTATAGTATTCCTACCAAGTTTGGATCTGAATATAATCACAATTTCACAACTTGCATCTAACATGAGATTCCGCCCCTTCTTCATTTTCCTAGAAGAAGAATAGTTCAGATAGACATTTTGAACATTTTTAGATACATTCCAAAGTTCTGGGTGGCCTCAAGCAATTGATTATTTCGAAGAAGAAGAAAACTTTGTTTATCATTATCACAGAATCGCCAGTGACGGAATAGCAATTTATCGTTAGTTCAAAAAGGCGTCGAACTGTCTGACCATATTTAAATGACTACTTTTTTGTTGACGCATCAAAGCGGAACATTTCCTTACAACTGTAGCCTCCAAATGACTGAAATCATCTGAGATTCCGAATAATGGACATCTGAAACCAGCAAAGGTCAGTCTGTTAAGGTGGATAAAGCTGAGACAGGACAAAGGCTTTTGAACGTCACAAGATGCCCCGGAAAAGATTGTTTGAAATAGACATTTTACAGTCTCCCCCTCATTGCTTTTCTTATTATTTCTTAGATTTTAGATTAGATCTGCTCATTTATTTTCTTGCAGGTCTAGCAATTGGTCGTGTATCGTAATATTATATCTAAGATGGTGACTAGGTTACTTTTGAAGTGGGTGATGTATTTTTTTTTCTTGAAATAGATGGAATTTTCGGAATGTTATTTAAAAAAGTGTCAAGATCATAGGAAAACCAGTCTTTGGATAAAATGGGTGAAAAAAGAATGAGAATAAAAAGAAAAAAAAAGGAAGTGGCAAGTGGAAAAAAGAATGAGAGATGAAATGAAAAAAATTTGGAGGAAATCAATGAACAGCGAGCGGGAAAAGAAACAAAGGAACAGGGAAAGAAAAATAAATCCAGACGAAGGAAACTAGGGAAATATCTTTAAAAGAATGAAAAAGAAAACACGGGTCAAAAAATAATTAAGGGAGAAAGAAGGAGAGAGGGAAAAAAGGAAAAGAAAATTTAAGAATAAAAGAGGGAAGGAGAGGGATGAAGGAAGAAAAGGAAAATAAAAAATAAGAGAAGAAAGAAAGGAAGAGAAAATCAAGGAAAAAAGAAGTGAGTGAAAAAAATAAAGAAAAGAATATTCTGTAATTTTGAGATCAGACATTATCGTTTCGAGAGTTTTTCAGCCTATTGATTTTATTCCAATTGCTACTTTTGTTGTCACCATAACTTTTCCAAACAGAGGCAGATATGCTGATCGGACCAATTTCGCAGTAACTCGTGTAACACAAGTCTCATACATGGAGTTGCTTTCAAATTATTTCTTTAATAAGCATAGAAATCCATCGGCGTTTAAATGAACGGTGGCTTGAGGCTGGAATTTTATATCATTCGATAATATTATACGTGGCCCCTCAAAATCTACTTACACTTCAACATTGTAAATATGAAAAAGTCATTATAAACTTCTGTCATGTACAACAAACATGTTAGAAATTAACGCACAACGAGAAAATCGAACATGCAAAGGTGGGGAGAGTGGACCACTTCATCAACCAAGGACAATGAATCTCCATGGGCTCATCTATAGAAGAAGAAATCAAGCATATAATCACTCTAGGTAGGTAAGCCTTCGGTTGAGCAAGGACCAGAAAATCACACCAGTCCTGAAATGAAAGGTATACAGCCAATGCATTCTCCCGATAGACACCCTTGGTGCTGGAACATGGAACTTGACCAAGAGACTGACCCACAAATTGTGAGCCATGCAACGTGCACATCAGGAATTATTCTCAACATCATATAGAGAGACCACATGGCAGCATTGTATATCAGGGAAAAACAGGAAACCGAGACTTCATAGAAACCATTTGGAAACTCAAATAGCAATGGGCTGGCCATGTTGCAAGACAACCAACCCATGGACATCAGGGCTAACTACGTGGATCCCCAGAAATCAAACACTGAACCGAGGCTCGCAGAATATGAGATGGTGAGACAAACTGGGCAGGTTCAGAATATACTGGCTCAGTAACGTCTATGATGGTGAGATCGAGCGATTCTCGGAGGAAGGTCTGCGTTCAACGAGGTACGATAAAAGACTGATGATGATAGTGATGATGATGATGAAGATGATGATGACAGAATTGCAGAGAACTTGAAAATCTTGAAGTATCTGAGTCTTAGAGAAATGGCGAAGAGGCTATACACGCCGACTATTACTAATTTAGTGAATACGATCTCCACTAGTTGCCTAACACTTCTGATCTTCTACCATTGGTCAAGTGACCGTTTCTATCAAGTTTACTAAATACCAGTAGCTGGGCTCGTGACTGAGGTAGCTGCGATTTCTTTCATTGAATGCCTGCACGTACAATGAATAGGAATATTGTTTAAGCAAGACAAAGCATTAATAAAATCAGTAACTGGGCTCTAATTGTTGTCAACATAAGTTTTTTTCTCAAGTTGGTCCGGCTGGCTGACAAGCTGGTTATGCAATTATAACGAGTACAAATTGCACCAGTGGAACAAGAGAGATAAGATACCAACATTAACTCATCATGTCAACAAAAATATGTTTCAGTCACAAACAGGCTTTTAGATGGGGGTCTCGTTAGCAATCTAATTTTACGCTAAATTACCCCCCTTCCCGCTTGTTTTTTTTAAAGTTCCGTCTTTTTAGTGATCACTGCTTAACAAAGAGCGAGAGAAGTAACTTACCAATTGATTCCCCCTATTTCCAATGTTTTGGTTGATTACCCTCAACACGGCATGCTGCCAAAAGACTTTTTGCTCGTAACAGTTTCTATTGATTGACTTACAAGACTAGTTATTTTGATAAATCAAAGGATGAAACAGGTTAGCAATACCATTTGTAAAACTTTGCTGGTTTTCTTTTCTCATAAAACAAAAAAAATATTACGATGGACATTTGTATTTATAGGCCGTAATCTAATATTGAAAGCTAAATTAAAGGGTTACCACAACTTCTATCTTTTTTTCAATATTTTTCCTTTAGGAAAAAAAAATCTGGTATTTGACATGTCAGAAAAAATATTTCGGTTTGATCCTGAATCTTAAAGAACACCTCTGTTTTTGATCTGTCAGTTCAGAAATACGATTGCCACGCAAGGTCATGGCTTGAAAGAAAGACACCATTTTAACTGGAAAGAAAGTAAAGAATTTTCAGTAGTCGAATCTGAAGGTCATTCTGACATAGTTGCAGCCATTCTAACCGCAAAATGAAGCTTGTAGAGAAAAACGTTGGCAGAATATTTGATAGATGAGGTCTACAATGCAAATATAGCTTTATTGACAAGAAAAATAAACGTAGGTGTTGATTGTAGAGTAATTGGATTTTTTTCTAACTTCCTGTCGTAAAAAATTATAAATAAACATAGTTTCTTTTTTAATCTCGTCTACTGCTTATGAAAATACTTTTAATAAGAACCAATTATAATCAACACCAAAATAACTTTTTATTTGATGCCAATGAATTTCAAAACTGAAATTAGATTTCGTTTCGACACGTGATTCCTTTTAAACTCGCTCATTGCTTATGGAAATACTTTTAACAGGAACCAATGGGTGCCAGCATCAGTGAAGCTTCTTATTCGATGTCAATGAATTTCCAAACTGAAGTAAAATTTCGTTTCAAATTCTAAATAGCAGTACATCTGACCTAACTTTTGTTTGAAGAATCACGTATAGACTTACACTTCAGCCGATATCAATAGCTGTAAAATATACCCCCTGCCGAGGCGTTAATAAATTGATTACAGTCACGAAGGCTTCTCATTCACTGAATCCTTTCAGCATCCATCATACTACGAAGCCCGGAACGAGATGCTATGGTAGGATTTCTTCATATCAAATCACTATCATGTTGGCACACGTCAAAGATTCTGCAAGCAATTGGAAACCACTCACTAGTTTGTTCATATCCTGTCAGCAAATTCCTGTTATGTTTATGAGTTTACACGACCCTATGTAATCATTTTGATAAGTAATTTAAAACATTCCGAGATGGTCCTTGACGCAATATATATATGTATATATATATATATATATATATATATATATATATATATATATATATATATATATATACTCACACACACACACACACACACACACACACACACACACACACATATATATATATATATATATATATATATATATATATATATATATATATATATATATATCCTTTACAAAGGTTGATTTGATGCCTTGATATAATAAATTATTGTCCATATACGTTTTGTTTGACAGATGAGCTCTGATAGACGAGTTGGAGATTTTCATTTTCTTTAAAGAGAGGAATCAAAATTCACTTTCCAATCAGCTTCGTGAAGTCAAATCACAAACTTTGTTACAATTGCCCACTCTCAATTTTTTACCAAAGATCATTTGCTTTGTACTTGACATACTCGAGTGAAAACCTTAATAATCCTTATAGATTATACAGTTGACTCCTAAAGCTACGCTCAGTTCATTTTGATCCATAGTCAAAATGGTTACCACAGCGTGGTCAAAGTGGTATAAAAGCTGCTTCTTGGAACGATAATTCGTGTTTCGAGTGCAATTAGCGACCGGATTGTACTAAATCAATGATCAAAGATCAATAAGAGATACAATCGATTCCTTTGGACTTCTTGGTTGACCATCCCAGGACGATGCCTGTGGCTGTACGAAGGTTTGAAATTCAACTGTTTGTAGCCGTAGGAGTCAACTGTATATCTGTAGAGATAACAATGATACTGGCTCGAGTCAACTCCGGAGCAGATATCCTCTGGTTAAAAGCAACCTGAGCATGAACATTTTCAAAGTGCCACGGTCCTTGCAAAAGGGTGACTATTATTTAAACCTTCAAGGTCGTTATCCTGTGGTACGATGAAATATCCTAAATGATGAGCCTGTAGCTACAAGAGTTGCCAGAAGTTTAGAGCTCAACCACCACCCCTAATGTTTTTGTTTTTTTTAATATCAGAGAAATATTTTCTGAGTTGGTCTGCCTTACAGGGATGGTGGGCTAAAATTGCTCTTCTATTTCCCAAGAGATTTCGATCCATACATTTTCCATGGGCATCAGCCCGAAGTGAATGCAAGCAATCTTGGTCGATTCTGATTTCAATGCCAGTAACAGTGATACCATACCTCACCAACGATATGATAGATGGTCACTAACGTACAGGTGATTTTGCTGATGCCAGGTAATTGTTTAAACGTTTATGAAATTTAGTTAGGTTTTAGACTGTTTTAATGTCATTTTTCTAAAGCAAAATTACTTCCAATACACCATGAAGGGTGATAGAAAAGTTAAAGTCTTTCATTAGAAATCTTCCAAGAATAAAATAGCCTTCATGGAAGTAGAACTAGACGACTATTTGTTGGATTTTTACTTACATAGCTGAATGTTGAACAGACATTACTTACTTTTTTACTTGGATGATAAGAAAAAAAATAAATCTATTTACCGTCGAATCAGTTCATAAGTCAAGTAGGGTATCCTGTCACTTTCCCTTCTCAATAGGTTATGAACGTTTGCTCAAATGCACAAGTGTTCTACGTGGCAGCTGCAGTCTTGTTAATTATCCATTTTTGAATATCATTTCTGACTACACAGAGGCAGATACAATGCCGTTGGCCCTGCTCTGAATCGTCTGGGTCAGTAGGATTAGGGTTCGCCCCGTGACCAAGTCAAGCGCTCCTATCTTTTCATAACAATAGTTGCAGAAACTAAAACGAATTTTTTGAGGATGTTCCTTCATCTGCGTGTGAGGTCGCCTACGTAAAATCTGTTTTCGTCGGGGGTTGGGTGAAAAGGAGCAGAAGTCTGGGTGATCAAAAATGAGATAATCTGATATTACCCACATTGACAGCATTAGAACACCGTCACTTTATTGGCAACACTTTAAAAATATAAATCTTTATAGTTTTCATGCCATGCATGTCAAATAGAGGTAAAAAAATAATCTAAATACGTGAAAACATTTCAGGCTCGATGGAATGAAACCAAATGTTACATTGATTTTTGATGGTTTCCTCGGAGAATTCAACATGTTTTCCATATTTTAGATCGAAAAGGTATCTAATGCTTGATGCTGTGCGCTGCAGTCAAACAAGCAACATCTATATATCTATTTATCTAACTATACACATGTATGTATGTATGTATGTATGTATCAAGAGATGGATGTATATGATCCGACAAAATGATAATCGATTGAGTTATATTATTTAAAAACTTATTTGTAATGATCTCCCGTCATCACACATTTAATTTATCATTCACTTTAGTAAGCATAAATAGAATTAGCAATTCTTGAAAACGGGGCTGCTGCACGAATCGAACGCTACGTTGAAGCAGCTACCCAGGTTCGATTTTCCTAAATTGTTTCTTCTATTCATCTTGTCTAGGGTGAGTTATAACGCAACTTATAATTGCATGTATGCATATATGTATGTATGATCAAATGAGAGTGAAGAGCTGTTCTCCTGAATCGGTCACAAACTGGAGATGTAAGCTCAATATGACCACCAAAAATGGAGTTTTCCCCCATTTAGGTTTTTTTTTTAATTTTCTTTAAACAAAATCGCTTTTGTTATATTCAGACAAAACAATCAAGGACGAACATCAAAGCGAAAGTATGTAACTGAGAAATAGATGTTTGAACTGACAAAAAAAGAAAACTTAATCAGTAAATTGAATTGACGTTCTTTCTTGTATTTATCTGCCGTTGAGATAGCACCAATGTTCATGACAATAGAGAGTTCAAAATGCTAGTCACCTTCTTATTCTTATTCTTCCTCTACTACGTATTATTATTATTATTATTATTATTATTATTATTATTATTATTATTATACCAGTTGCCTGGAAATATCTGTTTGAGACTGAGTGCAAGTCTACTAAAGTCTCCAGCCCTCCTCATCACACTCTTACAGACCACAGCAGTACTGTGAATAACGGTTTCGAAGTGGTTGTGTGGTGATTATCGCTGGAGGCTGAGTGACAGTCAGTTTTTTCGGGTCTCCAGCCCTCCTCTCATATTGTCATCAATAGTCAAAGCTGAGTTGGGATTTGTACTGTCTCCACAAAGTCTTTTTTTTTTTTGCTGGTCGGCTATTGCCATCAACTGGGGGTCGTAGGTCTTATATTTTTTCCATTATTATTATCAGGCACGACCACGTCTATTATATGAAAAGTCTTATTTCTATTGGCCTGTCTTCTCGCTTGGGTAGATTGGTCGGTTTTGATGTCAAAGTCCAAAAGTAATTTGTAGCTTCGATTTTCCAGGAATGTCTCATTTCTTAGCTGAAATCACTTGTCAGCATGGTTAAATCCCAGTCATTTGCTTAGTTCTCAATACATAACAGTTGTTAACCTGTGTGTCTGTTTTTGTACTCCTTCTCGATCAGTTTGCTACATTCACCAGTTATGTGGTACACCGTTTCATCCTTATCTCCACATCGTTGGGATTTCCTGTTTGTTGGGGTTCTGCTGGTCTTTGCTTTGACAGAGTTTGTCCAGATGCATTCGTTTTATGCTGCCTTTTTGAGTGATTCTATTTCCCTCTTCAGGTTCCTTTGCGTAGCCATAACCATGATCTCCTGCCTGAAACATTTTCTGCTTTGCTACTCCTTCGTTTGATACTTTTTTCTCGTATGCCGCACTATTTCAAGAGAATGTTTTCACTGCTTGCTTTCACATACATTTCTAATCCTGTTTTGACCTTTTGGAAACAGTCTTCTATCCTAATGCATCCTCTGTAGCCTTCTTTCCCCTTCATATTCTATCCGTGTCATCTCTGGGGCTTAGAGCCTTATGCATAGTTCCCTCGTTCTCCAGTCCATTAATTGCGGCTCTTCCTTCGTCCATTGAAGAAATTGGCCCTTTTCACTCATACTACACATGTGTCCATTCTTTGAATCAAATGTATGCTATTTTGGTAATTTTCTAATATTATTCTTGCTCCCCTGAGAGATCCTCTATTTTCAAAATTTTCTGTTTCATTATTTCCTGATTTATTGTTACATTCTAGAATCTCTAGGTTATTATACTGGTCCTGAGTACTTGACACTCTGTTTTTGTTATTGTCGAGTAAGTCGATTCTTTCTACCTCGATTAATATTACTACTACTACTACTACTACTACTACTACTACTACTACTAATAATAATAATAATAATAATAATAATAGCTTTGTTTTGTTTACGACATAAGCTGTCATTGGTCAACTGGTAAAATAATTTTGTGAAAATTATTATCTTCATGTTTATGTTCATTTCTCAATTACGATACAGAATTATAAGTTTGTAAAAAAAACCTTGGTTGGTAAACAAGTGTATTCTTTTTATGAAAATGTATTACTCATTCTCTCCTGTACATTAGATGAATAGAATATGACTTATTCTATGAAAATAAAATTTGAAAACTATAAATTATATAAATCAGAAAATAAACGTACGTATCACGCATTCTACAGGGGGTTCAATTTACAATCTATGATTATGCTGAATTGGTCAGTACTTTGTGTCCACTTGTTGATTTTTTTTTTTTCAAATATAATTTTTAGTAATCCAGCAAAAGACGAGATGAGTAACTTATTCATTGATGACCCATTATTCCGATATTTTGATTGATCAACCCCAACACAGCATGCTGCCAAAAGACGATGGTCCTTTGTCGGTTTCTATCGAGAGACTAAGCTGACGAATTCTTTTGTTGTTCACTTGTTTGGAATGCAGCAGGTATTCGTATACGTCTTTTCTACCTTTCGTATTCGCTATGAAGTCTTCTGGAAGGGCGATAATAACTATCTGACAGATATTTCGTTTGTTCACGATAATTTTATCTTGTCTAGTTTTTCCATTGTGTGGGACAGAGGTCGGCAAACTACGGCCCGCAGGCCAAATCTCGCCTTTCATCCTGTCAGCCGACTTCATTAAATAAACGACGTTGCATAGAAAACTTCTTTGTTTTCCCTTATCTATCTTTGCTTAACAAACATTAGAAATCAGTTGAAAAAAAAGTGTTATTTCTGCATTGGCCCCAACTGAATCAATGCTTCAGAACTAAAATGTTTGTAACACTATGCACTGTTGCTGCTCTTAGTATAACCAGCCAAATTTTAAACAATACTTGACAATATTTTGTCTGTCCACAAAGGGAATAGTACGTATATATTACTATAATTAAAGCATTAAAGTAATTTAAAAAAAAAACAAGATGTTTCCATAGCTTTGAATGATAATTGTTTCTCGGTTTATCTATCTTGGCCCGCAGGATATAAAATTATTTGTTATCCGTCCCGACTCCAGGAGGTTCGCTGATACCTGATCTAGGATTCCATCCTGTCTATGATTGCAGATACCTCTTCACTTATCAGAAACCTGACAAGTTTCGGATTTTGGAATTTTTCGGATTTCGGAATAGTTAAACAAGTACAGTATTAATAGAGGTGGAGACTTCAGAGTTACCAATTGGGGAATCTGCAGCTTTACAAAACACATTTTCATGGTTTCAACAATCAAAAAATCACTAAAATATAAACATTGGATGTTTGAGCTGCAATGACACGTATGCATCGTAGGGGCACAGACAGAGCTGCAATGCGTTGGTTGAGCTAATGCCATATCTAAAAAAAAAAACTCTGAAAAATAGTTTCTTCAGAACAGACCTTGTACAGTGAAGCACAAGTACATGAGACGATCTTAGTTAACCAAGGGTCGGGTCAGTTTATTTAATTATTTATCTATTTATTTTTGCGAAATACTAGCCCTGGTGTGTAGACGAAATTTGATTTTCGGAGCTTCTTCGTTTTCGGAATTTTGGATGATAATTTTGGATAAGGAAAAGAACCCAAATGACAAAAGCCAACTCTGTTCAACTATTCCTAGTTTGCCAGTGTTCATATCCAGGTATGTCTATGTTTCCATCCATTCAAGAACATCCAAATCCTGAATCAAGTCAATCTAGGAAGCAACCATAGAATGGTAAGATGTAAAATGCAAGTAAACACCAACAAAGAACGGAATAAAATGTTCAACACCGAACTGCAACCTCTAGACATACCAAAAGAGCACTCTCGATACTTTAAGCTCAAACTGAAAAACAAATATAGAATTCTTACTTACTGAACAAGACGGCACTAACATCAACGAACAAAACAACAAAATAACAGCATCTAAAATAGAAGTCGCCACTATATTCAAACCAATGAGCACAAAGCCCATTAGTAAAACCAGGAATCTTATGGAAGAACGCAGAAAACTCAAGTCACTGACAACAAAGAGAAAATTGAAGAGACCAAACTTAATAAATTAATCAGGAAAAAACGGAAGGAAGACAGAAGAAAATATCTGACACCAGGCATCAAATTGACTCTCGAAAGAGGTCGGGGCTTCAAAGCTATAAACAAAGGCCTCAACCCAGGATGGAAGCAAATAACCAGCATACTCGAGGAAAATGGAAACCCAACTACAGACAGAGACAGGATTGTCGAATGTTCCAAAGAATTTAACCAAAAAGTCTATTCGTCCAAACAAGGACTAAAAAACAGAGAAAAGGATACGCAAGACGCGAGCAATCAAAAGTGGGAGGTGAAACAAGCCATCAAACAGATGAAGAAAGGAAAGCCCCCTAGACCGGACAACATCACCATCGAACTACCCCAAAAAACGGGCAAAATCATCACTAGGAAACTGGCCGTCCCCTTCAACGATCATAATGCTTTTATATAAAAAAAGAAACCCGGCAGACCTCAACAACTACAGCCCTACAAGCATACTCAACTGCATATACAAACTTTTCACAAAAATCATCAGAACCGAAACACTTGATGAAAACCAACTACGAGAGCAAGCTGGCTTTAGAAGGAGCTTCTCGGCCATAGACCATCTGCATTCGATAAATCAGCTGAGAACAGAAGCAGCAAAATAAAAACTACTGCTCGTCGTAGCATTTATCGAATTCAAGAAGGCTTTTGACTCATTGGAAATCC
Source organism: Thysanoteuthis rhombus (assembly GCA_963457665.1). NCBI lineage: Eukaryota > Metazoa > Mollusca > Cephalopoda > Oegopsida > Thysanoteuthidae > Thysanoteuthis > Thysanoteuthis major. The sequence goes on from OY735203.1 coordinate 7,111,527, forward strand.
CCAAGGTTATGGATGCCATCACTCAACAAGGTGTAAATCCAGTATATGTCAAAGTGCTGAAACGTACATGCAATCACAGCAGCTCCTTTATCAGGCTTCATAAAGACTCGGAGCGCTTTTAGCTCAAGAAAGGGGTGAAACAAGGTTATAACAGCTCACCCAAACTCTTCACAGTCTGACTCTAGATGGTCTTCAGAAGACTAGACTGGGAGAGTAAAGGAATAAGAAAAGACGACAAATATCTGAGCAACCTCAGATTTGTAGACAACATTGCCCTTTTTGCAGTGAACCTACACGACCTCCACCTAATGAAAAATGAAATAAATTAAGAGAGAAGGATAGTTGGCCTATACGTGAGCTTCAGCGAGACGAAGATTATGTGCAACAACCACATCGGAGATAAAAAACAATAAGATCAAAATCGGGGGCACAGAACTGGAGAAAGTAGATCGCTACGTCTATCTAGGACAACGAATCTTCATGAGACCCTCAAAAGAAGAAGAAATCAAGCGAAGAATCACACTTGGCAGAGCAAGTTCAACCTACAAAAATATGAAGATCCCATTAATCCTTGTAAAAGGGTGTACAACAAATGCATCGTCCAAAAAGTCCCTTACAGAGTTGAATCATGGAACCTAACCAAGAGACAGTTCCGCAAATTAAGAACTATGCAACGTGCACATGATAGAATTATGCTGGTCCTCATATGGAGAGACCACAAGACAGCAGCGTACATCTGGAAGGAGACATGAGTCAGGGACATCATAAAATCCATCAAAAATCTCGAATGGCAGCAAGCTGGCCACGTTGTAAGAATGGCGGACAACCGATGGACATTTCAACTCACGATATGGATCCCAAGAGATCAGATGCGTAACCGAGGCCAACAGAGTATTACATGGAGAGACGAGCTTAACAAATTCAGAAAGTACTGGCTCTGCGACGCCCATGATAGAGAAGTGTGGCGTATCCTTGGGCAGGTCTATGTCCAACGAAGGACGTTGAAAGACGATAATGAAACACTTTAACTTCTTCTATGAATCATAGATTTGCCTCTATCCCGGCGTATAGCGATTCTGTCAAGTGTTTTTGATTTTGAATCCTTTCGGGTCTGTTTTAATAACAATGTTCCATTGAGCGATTTTTAGTAGTTCTGTTTCTTTTTTTAAGTGTCCCTCCAGACAAACTTTCCCAAATCATTCTGTTAGCAATCCCACTTGTTTGTTTCAAAGGAATTTTCTTGGAGTTGATTGCTTATCAGTTAGGTTTCCAGATCGTTTTTTAGGTTTTCTCATTCAATATTTGTTATTCTCTCCTATTCAGCTTCTGGTTGTTTGGGTCGTTTTCCTTTCTTTCTCTTTTTCATCATCTCACAAAATCACTTTCCACGTTAGCTGTATAAATCAGGGATTTTATCTTTGCTAATAATATAGGCTATTAATTGACATCCACCAAAAAGGAATCTCCCTAATTCTATTTACGCAACTGCAGTCTAGGAACGTTACATACTGTATTCGATTCCTGCAATTTAATTTGTATGATCCTCCTAGTATAAGAATCTTGAAAGATTGGAAAGATTTTAAGTATGTTACAATAATCTTGCAGGCTATCAGATCTGGTAAGTCATTTGATACAAATCATCTTACAATCAACTTCTTTTAGCAGCATGACGTTTTGGGGATGATCATTTACAAAATTGGGGAACGGTATGATCAATGTATAAATCACTTCTTATACCTTCACTTTGATCACTCAAAAGTCACGAATTTTCGAAAGATAACAAGTGTGAACTCTATTGGACACACACCAATTTAGCATGAATGTTCATTGCAAATTACAACCTTCTCCAAAAAAACATAATGAGTAACTGTTTAAATGTTTATTCAGCTAGCTCATTCTATGCTTCTTGTATAAGCAATCCATACAGACATACATTGCCAGCAAGTCCAACTGAGAAACTAAAGAAACCTATGTCGGCAATTTCCGATGACAGTTCTTGTTGATGGTTTTTAATCGATCACATGCTGCGATTTCAATCGTTGCATTAATGTGCATGAGGGTTTGCAGACAGAGAACAGCGACAGTAAGTTACTTTAGCCGATCGCATTAATACAGAATAGATTGCGTGTGAGATCCAACCATAGGAAACTTCCATGAATAACAAAGCAAAAAGTGAATCTATTTTAGTTTGTCTAGGTTTTTTTTTTTTTTTTTTTGGATGCTGTTTTCACGAATGGCATTTAATAACTAGAAGCAGACTGAGAGATGTTTGTGTACGTACTTGTATCGGTGAATACGTAATGCATCACTGGTTCAGGAACACGTCATTGCAGACGTTGAGGTAAATGGAAATTTGCACATTTTTCTTCGGTTAAATACATGTGCTTACATTACACACACACACACACACACACACACACACACACTAACATGCACACGTGCGCATACATATAATACTTATCCTGATGGATACTCACGCCAGGCTTGCTTCACGATCCTTCGATCGTCAGGTGAGTTTTGTATTTTAGGATATAAAACACGAATATCGTGGGATCGTGAAACGAACCTCTCGTGAATATCCATTAGTATAAAGATTATACTGGCTCTATTTAAAAAAAACAAAAAACAATCAAACAAAAAAACATAGAACCGAAAGTTCAGTGAGCTGTCCACTTTGGAGTTAAAACGTGATTATCACCAGATCACGTGACCGTGAGTAGAATTTCAGGAAAGAAACATTGCATTGTCGACCCTATGTCACCTTAATACCAGAATAAAGCTCTGTAAGACGACAAGGAGTACTGACAGGTACTACACCATCCCCAAGAGTGACTTAAAACTGGGCAATGACCTATGCAGGGCTCTTAGGACCTAGGGAGGGGCGTTCAGCTCCCTTAACATACTCGCATAGTCGGAGTCACTAAAACCTATAGTCATCTAGCTCCTACTAGTCACCGGTGTTCAGCTATTTGATACTTGTAGGGTGGTATGTGTGTGGCACAAGGGCATAACTACGTTTCATCAAATGACTTATCACCGATACACAATCAGTCAACCACGGTTTCTCTATGTAGCTGATTTGTAGACAGCCTTTTAACGAAGTAATGTTTTGTCGATGAGGTTTATCTGGGCGGGTATCTTATATTGCCGAAAAAAAAAGAGATTTCTTAGAAGAATATCACGTAAGTCCCCTCAAAAGTATTCCGTTAGTGACCTCATGCACTCATTACAATGAAAAAAAACTGTCCGCAAAATTCTCTCTCGGGGTCATGATCAGCTGCCTCGTTATGTTCTCCTTAATCTCATTTACGGTTTGATATCTCTATAGGAGAAGTCAGAAGTCGCAGGGAGCCAAATCTGGACACTAGAGGAGTTGTTGAATGTATAAATTCTACCTAAATAGATATATCTTCATGTGTGCATGCATAATGGGTGCCCTGAATATAGATGCAAATGATGTATGTGTCTGGTTCCACAGGGGAAGGGGATAGAGTGTTTTCCTGTACGTGAGAAAAAATTGATTGTTAGCGAAATCTTTTGTGTGTTCCATAAAGTATTTTTCCGCGAATAAAAGACTCACAATCCAATTACCACTTATTTTTTTCATTCTTTCATAAAATCTATTTTCATGTCCTTCCATTCTACGGTTTTCCATTTCTCTTATATTTAAATACTGAATTCATGCTGAGCGTATATGCGTCTTGTGACACTTGGCAAGTTGAATACTAAGGTTGCAATTTATTGCAGTATTCACAGATATATTTTATGCATTAAATTCAAAAGACAATCTATCAAAAGCCATTACAAAGCCTGGACTACCCACCGCCCATTTATACACATAGGAATATGAATTTTAAAAAAATTCTGTAGGAACAGTTTTTTTTTTGTTGAATGAAATTTGACACAGGCTTTGAGAAAATACTGAACTATGGCTACTAAGCAGAAGCTTTAAGTTTTTAAGTGCAAGATGTCTGCTTCCTTGAATATTCATTTGTATGCAGTTTTCATACAGGAGTCACACGGTCCTAAAAATATATATACTTCTAATAGTTTGCTGGATTGCATAACACTCTTACTTATTTCACTACAGACAATAATACACAATGGTTCATTGATTCAGTGATATCTGGCAAGCGAGTTTGCGAAATGGGTTGCGTCTGTTCCTAGAATTTGATCTGCATGGGTGCAAGAACCGATTACGATAAGGGATTCCGTCGCTACCTTTTATGAGCAGTCACTTCTTTTCCAGAACCCCCAGTTACATTCCTTTGAATATCATTGCAATCACATCTACGATTCTCTCTCGGAGATCTCGTTGAAATGTTATCACTATTTCAAGTTCCGTGTAGTTGATTAGGATGGCAGCACAATTGTCCCTGGAACAGAGAAAGAAGAATTATAAACCAGCCTCGCTATGGTGTAACTTATAGGAAGTTGTCTTAATGCGCAGAATCCAATCTTCACCGGCTTTCCCGCTCTTTTGCCTTTGTGCTACACAAAACCTTCGTAATGATTATCGATACATGAATAAATATTTATACGATATAGATTCTGTAGGTCTTACGAATACACGGTCGTACTGATTGTTAAAATATGTAAATTGAAAAGGTCTGCTTGCCTCAAGCATTACTATTTCAAATTTTACTATTTACATGTACTTGAACAATAGCTACAAGCAAGGAAATGGAAGACACTACAATCGTAGCAACTAAAGAGTTTATCTCTCTACACGTATATGTTATATATATATATATATATATATATATATATATATATATATATATATATATACATACATATATATATATATATATATATTGAGAGATGTATAGATAGATGTATATGCATGAAAATGCAGTTCAAACACATGTAGTGTTACTCATAGATATTTGAATGAACAGAAATTTAGCCTGCATAATTTGATTTTAAGAGTTAAGAGAAACATTATACAAGATGATCAAAGTTTTATCACAATCAGTGCGACACAGCAAGGCATATATTCAGCGATGCTTTTGTTCTCAATGCTAAATTTCAGGAAAAAAAATTTAAAAATTGAATTAAAACCACCAGAGAATCGAACCACGTATTTTTCCTATCTTGCTTAATTTCTGTGTAAAATCACTCAGCAAGGAGATAGGAAAGGTTGAAAACTTGTTATTTAGAAGAGTCGGCAAAGCAGTTAGTTAAATAGCCTCAAACACATAAATGCAAAGAATACTTATAAGCAGGGCTGTATGAATACAACAGAGACTGAAGTAATGTTCAACAATAAAACTCCGACAGACACCATAAAAATAGAAGATGAAGACTTAGAGAAGGTTAAGGAATTTATTTACTTAGGCTAGGTTATAAAATCAGAGAAAGGCCATAAAAGCAGAATAAAATGACGATAACGATTGGTCGAAAAGCATTCTGAGAGAATTTCAACGTTTCGCCAGTGCATACTGGCTTAATCAAGAAAATATAATGAAGGTACTGGATATGGAGTGTTCATATGAGCTTTGTGTCTTGTAATGAGCAGGATTAATAATTGAGTGGATACAGGGTGTATAATGCACTCAGGACTAACCTTTGTGTTTGAAGCTATCTTAGGGATGTCAGATGTCGTCCTGGTCTAGGATTGAGCTGGTGAAATAAGCATTTATATAAATATCTGTTAATACCACAAGGGGTAGGGTTGTTTTCGTGTTGTGTTTTGGGTGTATGTCCCAAAGTTGGAGTGATGTCACTCCCACTGAGATATCAGATGTCCTGTCTAGGAGATGTTAATGAATGTATGTGTGAGTTAATCAGAGCTGATTGGAGGTGAATGTGTGTGTATGTGTGAGCTGTAATAAGGAACTAACCTACCGTTCAAAATATGCTTTACCCTCTTTAAAAAACATATAAAAAATTCAAACAACATTACCCCTACCTATAGACAAACTTATTAGAATATACATATTCTGCCCGAACAAAGGTTTCTTCTCTTTCAACGACAAATCTTATAAAAAGAATTCGGTTCAGCTCTCGGTTCTCATCTCTGTGGAGTGCTTGCATGTGTCTTTTAGAATTTTGTTTAATCCTATCCCTTTAAAAGCATCATGCCGGAAAACATAAACTAATTCCGATACATACGCGATGCCTTTTTAATATAACACAAGGGCATAACCAAAACAACCCTAACAGGACAATTCAATTTATTGGAACCCATTATATGTTTCACGCTTGAGATAGAAAATAACAACACCAAACCCTAATTGCATCTAACACATCTCAAAAGATTCACACTTCCCACATCATTTCATTGCACGATGCAAAGAGAGAGGTATACAAAATACACCACACCTTCAAAGATGACACAGACAACACCATGTAACTAGATATATAGATATATGCAGATACTAACAACCAATTCATAAGCCACGATGCTTGCCACCAACGCTAGAGACCAAAACATGCACCTCGACACAAAAACATCTAAGATTTAATTACCAAAAAACGAGAAAAATATTTCGAGGAATTCATACATAAAATTGCCAGTCAGGACTGTCCCGAAGTGTACACGCATAAGAGTATTAAAAAAAGAAAAACTCTTGACCAAATTAACAAAATGATTTATGATCACCGGAGTGCGCCTAAAATAGATGACTACTCCAATTTTAGCAGTGCTCATAAGTTGAACAGTTTTAACAGAATCCTAATCATCCAAAATTGGTATTACAACTAAACTTGAAACACAAACATAATTGATGTGATGTAAAGGGTTCAGAATTCAATTTATCAATATCAGATACACATAGTATGGGAATGAGATCGAAACTGTCCGATTTCGAGCGTCGTTGAATTTTAGAATTTCGAAATCAGGGACTAACACAACGTGCAACAGCTGAACAAATTAAAGACAGATAATTGTGAAGAAATATTTACGTGATCCAGATAATAAAGGACCAAAGAACAAATTCGATAACCCCCTTCCAAATGTCAGTTCCTGATCAGATAACAGTTATCAGAGCACTATTGCAAGGCTCAAATCAATTCATGGCTCGCCTGAAATCAAAAACAGGGCTTCATGTTCTCTAAGAGACCATCAGACAAACAGAAAAACAATGAAGAGATCGAAATTTATTCACAGAAAGAATTTGTAGCATAAAGCTCTGAAAATAATCTACAAACAACACAGACTGGAATTTACAAGACTTCATAAGAAATGGGATGGAGAGTGGTGCAGGGCTCACTTCTGAGAAAAAATTTAATCTGGATAGCCTGCATGGCTTTTAGTAATACTGGAATGACCCACGATTACCAAGGGGAACCCTTTTCAAAGCATACTACTGAAAGTGGTTGGTTCATGATTTAGGCTATCGTAGGATAGGGTGTGTATATATATATATATATATATATATATATATATATATATATATATATATATATATATATATATATATATATATATATATCAGCGTTTCTATTGTATTTCTTTTTTATTGAATAGCGTCTTCTGGAGGAACGGTATTAATTCTTTGGTTATCAGTTTTGTTTGATTTTCAAGAGAGAAGTGTAAAACCATTTTTCCTTCTTGAAATTTGGCATTTAAAAGAGGGAAAAACAAATGTAATTCAAGCAACACCGGTGCATAATTTATTAAAGTTATATGCAGAATTCGTGAAAGTATTTAACAAAGATAACGACCATACCAGAAGATGTTAAAAGAGATTGCTTCAAGATATGAACTTCATTTCATCATCAGCCCTTTATCGTATGGACATAGACCTTCCTCGGGATTCGCCTCGCCTCTCTATCATGGGCATCGTGGAGCCAACATTTCCTGAACCTGTTGTTCGTCTCGTCATCTCATATTCTGCCAGCCTTGGTTCTGCATTGATCCCTGGGGATCTATGTTGTGAGTTGTGATGTTCATCGCTTGTCAGACATTCTTGCAACGTGACCAGTCCATTGCCATTCTAGTTTCCAAATGTCTTGGACTCCTATTACTGAATAGATTTATCTTTGCACATCTTACGTTAGCAATATCTAAAAGTGGTGTAAGACCTTACAAGCATGTTGAGCGTAGACGTAGATGGATATACCAATATATGCATTCGCTCGTATATATATATATATATATATATATATATATATATATATATATATATATATATATGCATATATATATATGTGTGTGTGTGTGTGTAAGTGAGTGAGTTTATCAAATATGGGGCGTGTGTACGTACTAACTCACCTACGCTTACATATGCACATAAACATTTATAAGCAAGTGCAATAGGCATGAGAATTAATGAGCAGATGGTCTTTTAACAACATCTAAAGAAAATTAGTGGAGTTTCCGTTGATGATTCTATTTATTTTATTACAGGAAATAATCGAAGCAAGATATTTTGCCAAACATTGAGGATTTCGAGCGGAAATAATTGACTGTAAACCATATACAAAAACGCATACACACTTGTTTATACAGACACATCTTTATATAACCACACTTATAAATGTATATATCGTTGGCGATAACTCATTTAATTCCCGTATGTAACTGAGTGAGGAAGTATTGCTCTCATTGAATGTGCAACATTGTAAGACATTTTCGTAAGACATTTATTCATTATTCCTAATCTATTACACATAAGGCTAATTCAGGGTAATGGAAAGAGAGGCGCGTGGATTTCTACAGGCTTCATGCAATGGTGATATAATGGAATACCTCGTATTACAGACCATTGGTAGAGTAATGAGTCCGATTTTCATTAGATTCCTGGTTTTTATATCCTGAACTAAGCCTAGTAAATATTGGTCATCTGTCTTTAGAACAACTGCTTCTGGATAATTGACCCTGAATAGTGCCCCAAAGAAAAAAAAACAAAAGAAAAAACAAAAACAAGAAGATTGTAACTGTAAAACCAAAGCTAAATTTTATGGTTGGTCATGTAAATTATCACTCACACCCCATTTGACAAATTTCCAGGTCGAATTGCAAAGAGACATTTATCTAGAGGAAAGTTATCCATGGACAATTGTCACAAGGGGCAAATGAATCCCGATGTATTTCTCCAGATACCATATCGCCTGAATGCTTAAAGAAGTGACTTCGATTCTTACTTGATACCCTATTTTGTGACTACGTGCTGTATTGAGTATAGTTCAGTGAATAATAATAGGATGCCTGTATGGTTGGTAACCTTCTACAGCAGACCATTCGTAATTGTGATTCCTTGTTTCTCAATGATCATCTTACATCTGTGGCCTTGCACCAGACTAATGTTTGATTAGTTTATATCTTCAGTGTACCAGCAGTGGAGAGATATTTAGCAGACTATTGATCGAAGATTCTTGCTAAAAAAAAACCCCAACTATTTAGCCCTGAGCTGAATGTGAATATTCAGAATGTGCCTCAAGGAATAGCCATAAACCTCATTGTCGACAAAAATTTTGGCCGATAACATTAAAACAACATTTCGACTCTATCAGAAATCTTCGGGGTGTTTCCTATAAACGTCCTTTGTTATTAGCTTCAGTCGGAAGAGGGACATTTTAGAAAAATAGATTCTAAATGACAGACAATAAAAAAAACCTGCTGTGTTTTGAAATCTACTCATCACGTCAGTTGCTACTATTGGTAAGGATATTGTCACTAAAAGAGACGATACGATACCCCGTCGCTACCATATAACGACAGTAATGCTAGACCGGGAATATAATTTCCGTTATTTTTATGAAAATACTGATGGAAGGGAAGCTTATATCAATTATCTTCCCTTTGATCAAATTCTATTTTCTTTGAATTCTCTTATTTCTTTTCATCTTTAACGTCATGCAGCTTGTGTCATTTTTAACATGGGTTCATGTACTTCCATCCGTATCTCCATAAAAATGGAAGAAATTAAGTAACCAATTTTGCATTATATGTACAACCTTCCCCACCCGCGTAAAATATTAACTCCTCAAGATTAAAAAAAGAATCGGATAGTTCAAAAGTCTAATGGATTGAATGCACCTGAAATTGAAAAGAACATTTTTCTGAAAGAAATATTATATGTACATAACATAGGTAATTATCTAATTTTATTATGTAACTCAATTACTAACTGAAAATGGCTTTCAAATGCTTGCTTTTAAGTGCTAGATATCGCTTTTAATGTGCAGTGTTGATACTAGTGTTTACATTAGCATGAAATACAACCTTGGAAGTCTTCAGAGTATCATGAAGATTGTCTCGCTGAATTTTCCCTCTTTTAAAGATAGATATACTGTATTTACGATATAACTATTGGCATATAAATATAAATGCAACAAGTCTGGTTGTTGAAACTTCACTTTTACATCTATTCAAACAGAGGACGATGACTGCAACTTTCATGTTGGGTATATAATGAATAAATTTGCAGATATATAGGACCTATCAGTTTGGGTCCAGCGTTTAAAGAGCTACCTCGCAATCACTGTCCTGATTTGAATTTACACTTGGAAATTTTTTTTCATACATTGGTTTAGTTTGAGGTGACAGAATAAACAGAGAGTGACACGTTTACCCCTTTAAATTAGGTGAGGATATTATTTCTTCTTATTAGGGTTAAAAAAAAAAACATATTCCATTCAAACTTTGATTGGAATTTTTAAAAAAATGCTTCAAGCTTCTTTTAACCATGTACTGTTTACAATACGAAAAAAATACCCCTTATTCAACACTCTTTTTCTCAAGAATAATTTTTATGTATTTTCATAGTAGAATAATAATTTAATGATTGAAAAAACTGTCCAGCCCCTTTTAGGGATCAGCCAGCCTTTTACTTGTAACTCAATTTGGCAACCCTGCCTTGCTTACGCAATGAATGTAGCAAAAATATCTTTTTTTTACAAATTCCTGAATAACACTTAAAGAGATATAATCCTTGCTTACACGGGTGTAAAATAAAGTTACTAGTATGATGTCTAGCTACCATATCTTACACCCGTAAAAGCAAAGAAAACCGAACATTACCGAACTATCCCCAATTTTTTATTGACAATCACTCTTGTCACATAGGTCATCCATCTTGAAAGAATTGGCAATCGATAGGTGAATATTCCATTCTCTCTTCATTAGTGTCGAGTTATTAGCTTTCAAAGATCATAACTAACAGACCGGGTCAGATCAGACCGTGTCATGTCGTTTTCGAAATCCAAATGAATCCTCAAAATACGGCATCGAATGGTAAAAGAAATACATCTTTTTTATCTTTGATAGTTTCCAAGATATGGACCAG
>OY735203.1:7127763-7172763 GCA_963457665.1 Thysanoteuthis rhombus
TCTGCACAATTACCTCCCCTGACCATAGCACAAGCACAGGTATGAGCTCGTTTCGAGTTTTCTAGTTATACAAGTATTTATGCACAGAATAATCATATACAGGGTGTTTCATAAAGGACGCAACCCTTAGAATAAGAAGATAATATTTACGCGCATGCAAACTTCATATTACAGTCACGTGTCAACAATATATTCAAAGGCAAAAGCATTTAACGGTTAAAATAATTGTATCATGCGCTAGTATCATTCGTGCATCCATTCATTTGTGTTTTGTCAACTGCGTTGTTCTCGAATGTAATGAATCAAGAAAAAAATCAAGAAGGTAAGAGCCCACATCTGGATTGAATGAAATCATTTCAGCATCAAGGGAATATACGTAGAATTAGCATCAGGAGACACATCAATGAACAAGGAGTTACGAACATAGCTCCATATTGCAAGAAGTAGAAGCATTTATATAAATCTGAATGTCTGTAGCCCCTAGATATTGAGTTAATGGAAAATTTGCAGCATCATCTTTTGCATAATTTTTAAGGGAATTATGTCATCTGTGACTGAAGATGAATCACAGAGCATCACTTTTCACACAACACCCAGCTCTCTGTCTGAACATCAATTTCTTGATTTTCAGAGGAAAGAAATATATATTCATAACTAAACGCATTAATTGATTTTTCTTGAGCAGAATTCACTGTACTTGTTTTTTTAAGATTAAAATCAATGTTTTTTTGTTAAAAGAATTGTCTTTTCCTCCTTGCATTAATTTTTCTGAGAATTATTGTTTAAAAGTTGAATGAGTCTGTTTCGATTCTATATCTCTGGAACTGAAATTGTTTTGATTCCATTCTTTTGTGATGAAAACGTAAGAAAGAAAGAAGGAAAAAGACAGAAAATGGAAACAAAAAACAAGAAGATTAAAAACCAACACAAGTGTCCTCCTCCGATACCCTCTCTCTGTAGGTTTATGTCTCTGTAACACCAGACTTTATTGAAATACTTATCCCCTGTCGACTCTTTAACAGTGATACATGGTTAGATAAAGCACTACATAGGATTGGCGACAGAGAACGCGCTGACATGCTACTTAAGAGACCAGCTGATGTCACTTCTGATAATGGGTGTCGCACAAACAATAAAAAAAAGAATGTAATTTTTATCTGAAAAAATAAGAATTAAACCAAAAACTTATTCATTCACTCATCTTCTCCATCTCTCTCTTTTGTTGTCTGTCTTTCTCACACATGCATTGTCTCTCATTCATTTAATAGATTATTATTGTTAATGACAAAAAATGTGACCAGGAGCACAAATAAACATGGGCCGACGACCAAACGATTGTAAAAAGACGAATAACTAGCAATCATGTTTTTTTTTTTTTTTTTTTTTGTTGCTTGGTTGAGTCAGTAATCATGGCTGCGGTGACACAATTTTAGATGGGTCGTCATTTGCAATGTTTCCCATTCGTATTTCTCTGTTCAAATTTTTGTTGCTTTTTTTCACAAGTTTCAGGTCAATAAATCTATGTTTGCCGAATGAGCATTATGAATCAGGAATGAAAAATATGAGAGACCTTACACCACAGTCATTAAATGAACAACTGCAACGTCAAAATTTGAAGTTTTTTTTTGTTTAAATTACCTCGAAGAGTGAGTATGGTTGGAATAAATTCTAGTTATGACATCACTTGCATCTCCCAGCGGAAAACATCTAAAATAGAGTAAAAAAAATTTTTAGAAAAAATTAGATTAAACCCGTCAGAATAGATCAAAGTGCTTAGAAGAAGAAAAAAAAGAAAAAAAAAGCATTTTCTGAATGGCTCTAGTGGAGTATTGATGCTGATTTCCCAGTCTGTAGACAAAACAATATGGCCTGATATACTTAAACAAACATAAGTGCATGGATATTTTGAGAAAAATGATAAAAACCTATTACCATCTTTGATGGCTACGGTTGTTCAATTGAAACGTCCATCCTTTGTCCTTGGTATCCTGTCTTTCGTAATTTCATTTTTCAAACGGACTATGATTAGACTGCTTATGAAATTCTCACCGATAATAACTTGAGTGTTATGAAAGAAAAAAAATTAATGATAATGATATTTTCAAGATCTTCTAAAGAATTGTGCGAAAGATGACTTTGTTACACTTGAAAAATAAAGAAATAAAAAAGTACTGTTTCTGTAATCAGTTAACTGCGAGATCTCGTACTTAAATCTTTTGAAGAATTTATAAAATACGAAGGTGTATTTAACGTGGTTTTGACAGAAAAGCATTTACACATTTGTATAAACATTCTTCCTCGACGTAAGAAAAACTAAATGGAATCTACTGGAGAGACTAAATCGAATCATTGTATCACCACAGATGACCCGACATAGTTCTTTAGACAATTAGTTCAGATACACGTTCGGTCTACTGGAATCCATTTATGTAAGTTTTGGATACAAGTTTCTGTGTTTGGTGTGATTCAAAGATATTTTTATTACAAATCGCTGGCTCCTAGAGAATTGGTTTCTGCAAAAAAGCTTCCGTAGATAATTTGATCATCGCGAGAAAAATACTGTTTTTCTTTGCAAAAAAAAACTATACCGGAAGATCACAGAAATTGAGTCGGAAATTCTTCTAGATGGAACGCGTTTTAATGATTGATTGTTTTTACACTATTCTATACCTCTAGTTGGGTCAACCATACAAGCCAGTTAATATATTGAAAAGCTCCTGTAAGTATTCATCGAATCAATTGATTTAATCGTTCTTTTATAATGTAATGCACAATTTAGCTGAAAGGTTAAGTAAGGTCCTAAAAACCCAGATTATGATTTTGATGCCTTAATAATGATGCTGTGAATCTATATAAATGATAATTGAATATATTTCATATTTATACAAGTGATTTTTTTAAATACAATGCTGGGAACTTTTGCATCAACTATATATTTAAAAATGCTCATAAGTTTAAATATTTGCATACTGACGGGAAAAAACTTAGTTAACACACGCACTCACAGTGACACAGGTATATACATCAAAGCATACACACTCATAGACATACGTACACTATGATACGTAGACATCGTAGAACAATACCAATATTTGGCACCTTCTCACGTATATGCAATCTTATTGAGACAAACGCATTCATACAAATCACAATGCAAAATATCGACCAGATTTTCCCATATTATTAATAATCAACCTGACCATTGTGTAACCTTTAGTGCTGCTTTATTTGGTGAAATTTTTGCTGTATTAATTATACGAGATAGGGGAGTTTATTAAAGATTTCGATCACGGATGGAGGTGTAGTGAAGCAGAGGAAAGATAAAATGAATTCTGTGATTAATCTCTTCACCTCAAGTCTTGATTCACCTTTCGGGGCCTAACCAGCTGTCATATTTAACTTTTTGACACCGAAGGATATGAGGCGTGGTTGTGCTGATCATCCTATAGTCACCTGAATGACACTGCATTTCTTTGATGGCAACATAACAAAAAATCAGTGTCTGGTAATTCATTGTTTAATGTAGCCCAAACATCATTCATTTGTATTTGATTGGTGAAAGAATAATTGATTTTAACTATCAAATTCAAAGCAATATATCTCAGCTTAGAATAAAAGTTATCAATCAAAATAAGAACCTTCAGAATTTACACATTTTCCTACTTGGAACAAGTCCAGTTAACGCGGATTGGGGTCTTGAAACCAGGGAACTCCTCAAAGGTATTTTTTGCTACTGCCTGGTTGTTCAAAAACCCTTGTAGGCAGTGGTTGGTGTGCTTGGAGAAGAGGTACTTGGTCGGAGAGAGGTCTGGTGGTTATGTTGCGAGAGGTAGAGTTTCTTAGCCTAGTTTGTTCAATTTCCATTAGGTCATTCATGTGACATCTGATCTTTTTTGTTTTTCATTTAGTGCCATTTTCGAGATATATCAAGCATTGTTTGCTTTTCCAATTCGATGCAAATGTCGAACAACTGTTGAATAGTAAACATCACGTGTCTTTTCAACCTCTCAAGTAATTTTTTGAAGGTTCGCCTCAATAATGGCTCTCAATAGGATGTCTTCAATAATAGAAGGACGTCCACACCTCCAAGGCTCTCGTCTCTGTTTTGACATTTTAGAATCAATGTCAAGCAGTACGTTTGGGGACCAACCTCCAGCCAAATAAATGATTGATATTGCGAACAGTTCCCGCTTTATGTCACATTTTGCAATGATACAACAATATTGCTCAAATTTTTCCTCTTTGATTTGACAGCTTCAAATAAACGAATACAAATAATGGAAAAAAAAAAGGAACGTTCAGCTTGAATAGATAGAGCAAACTGGTATATCACATGAATATAATCGAATAATAGTTTATTTTGAAATGAACCACCAATGTTTAAAACAACAAAAAAGCGATTATTTTGTACCGACTTAATACATGCGTGTATTGCAGATGTTTAAAGAATAAATCTCTGGATCCACTGCAAGGGAATTCGATCCTTATCGGGTATTCCACAAAAGTAATAGCTTTGTAGTTGCTCTTAAACATTGGTAAAAGCAACAATACAGCAGTAGTTTGAAAACACGTCTTGCATTGAGTCGCTTGTGAGTTCAATCTTTGCAGGCTGCTGCTCTATTCTGGTTCTCCACGAATTATCCAAGATCTACTGGAAGAAATATAGACTTCAGGACAGATGGAGAATATATCAGCAGAAATTATGAAATCTATGTGAGTAAGTAGTTCCCTTGCAGTGGCTGTGGCTTCAACTAGCCGTGCTTGGGCAGCACATATCAGAGTACTACTCACTCGGGCTGTTTGTGAAATATGGAATAGATGATAAGTGCCCAAAGAGGTGTCACTTTCTTCGTTATGTGCCCTTTTTACCAGCAGCTAGGAAGAGATATCGATTTATGAATTTCCCAAGGACCTCAGTACAAATTGAACGCAAATTGTCCCTGTCAGAATTTGAAATCGTATCACTGGGTCTATTTTCCGAGACAACACCTGGTCCCCTTCCTCATATGGTTGTGCTCCACTCTCACTTCTATTCTGACTGAAGATAATTGCTGCAACTGTTGTATTGTATATGTTATTGAAGATTCGAAGGTATATAAGACTTACTTTTTCAGCTGAGTCGGTAAGAGTGCCGCCTTCCAATCACTTGGTCAGGATCCCAATTCAAGGTGGGGAAATATCAATTTTACATATCGGCTCGATTTAACATCATGGGACAGACAAACCGTACAGAATTTACTCCACTGACTTAGACGACGGTTATTCTCTGTAATTGTTCTTGTTCTTATTATTGGTGACAGTGGAGGCAAAATCTACTCCAACACGGACTGGGGAAAAAAGATGTTACTAAGGATTTTCAACAATGAAAATAAATCATCTCGAAACTTCAGCCAATAATCTGGCCTAACGCTGAGAATATTTCAATCCAGTAAATATGTACGTACTTACATAGGTTCATTTTATTTACATAGGCATACGTATATACATGCAAACGATTGTCATGAAACCATTCAAATGTAGACATCTTTACACACAGATGTTGAATTAACTACATACATGTGTACTCAAGGAATGTATGAAGACGTACAGACACGAGTGCTTAACAACACTCGCGTACACATTTCTTGGCACACGCTCCTCACAAAATATCGGAAGATATAAAAATAGAAGTAATAACGGTATTGTAATTTTCTGTATTTTAGCCAAGAGCGGGATTGAGAGGCGGGAAGTGGGAAGACGTTCGAAATCAATAATTGTGAAAAGAAGTGGAAAGAAATATCCGGTGGAATTTCGTAGGACAGTAATTAAGTCGAAACAGTGCAATCCACTGTTCCTCTTTATTAAATATTTGTCATTTTGCCTTGTATTTTCGGCACCGCCATTTTTTTTTTCTCTTCCTTCTTTCCGTGTTGTTTCCTATTCATCTGCTTCTATTTTTGTTCTTCATCTCCTTTGTGTTGAGGTGTGGAGTGGCGTAACGACTACCGGCAAGGCAAATAGAATCGGAATAGTTCGAATCTTTATCCTCGTTGGTGTCTCACTTCACGCTAATTCCTCCCCAGCTGTAGGTAAAATAACAGGACATTTGCGACATATTAGCCCTGTAAGGCAGTCCATTAAAAGGAAGGTTACACTAACAGTAGACATCTATAGCTCAATGGTTGCCATAACTGGACACGGCCAGGGCTTGCATCCCGGTCTGGTAGAAATCTGCAATAGCTACTGAGGGGAAGATCCCCTGTAAACAAATCCAATATTGTTCAAAACGGAGAAGAATATGCCTTGTCATATAAGAGGTCCTTTGGGAAAATGCTCTCAATTTACTTTCTCACATTCTTTATTTCTTTTGCTTTCTCTCTTTTCTTCGTCATTTTTTTCTCAAGTTCATTACCTTGAGATACTTATAAACATTTTCCCGATTGATAAAGATGGTAATCAGTACTATATTCTTTTTCTACGTATTATTACTATCTGCTGCATCTACGTGTTCTCACTAAATGTACGATGATGGTCACTAAATGTACAACCATAGAGAAAACATCGTAAATCTCCAGCATCTCAATCGGTATCCCTAAAGCCCCAAGAAACATCGGAGTACAGGCCGTCCCAGTTACTCTCCGAATATCTTATTCATTAAATCTTGATTTAATGTTTTTTAGCGCGGTTCAATGAGCACGGATTATTGCAACCGAACATATTTCGGTAAGTATTGAAGGAAGAAAGATGCAGTTTTTGCAATTCGATAAGATGCGTTCTGAAGATTCATTTACATTTTTGAAAACGACACGGCTCGACCCGGCTCCATAGTCACGGTTTTCGAAGCTTCATAGCACAATAATCCTTTTTATCGCCAGCTCTCTCAATTTCGTTTTCAGTGTCTTTGGCACTGATCCAGGTTTGCCTGCTATTATTGGTACTACCCTGACCATGTTCCACACGTTTTTTAGTTACCTTGCCAAGGCCCGGTATTTTCTTTGCTTTTCATTCTTTTTCATATTTACGCTGTTATCTGAAAGTCTAACCACATAAATAATTTGGCGGGTTCTCTTTCATCGGCCCATGATTACCAGGCCCGGTCTGGCCTTCTCATTTGGTGTCCTACTGTAATTTGCGACTTCTATTTTCTATGGCTATGTCCGGTTCGTGTTGAAATCTTTTGTGAGCATGTTCGAATCCAAGTTCCTTGCTTAAAACCCAGTGTATTACTATTTCTACCCTGTCGTGTCTATTCTCGTCTTCCCTCTGAGCTAGTTTATTTCATTAACTAGTTATATTGTTTACAATCTCATCCCTTTCTCCTAGTAAGTGGCTTTTGTTGTTTGGGCTCTGTTGATCCTCGCCCCGGCATAATTTGTCCTGGTGCATTCATTTTGGGCTGCAATGATGAGTGATTCTATTTCTCTTGTCAGGTTTCCTTTGCCAAATCCATGAACTCTCGTCTGTGATATTTAGTAATTGTCTTTTGAATTCTCCATGTAGGTTTTGATGTCCAAATTTATCTGCCCTTGTTGTCTAATTTGCTCCTCTATCATTTGTCAATTTTTTAATGGTTTGTTTCGGGTGCTTAGTATAATATATTCACTACTTACTGGCATATGCTTCTCTTTTCACATTTTGGTCTTTTAGACACAGTCATCTGATGTACCCACAGTCACCCTCTCTCGTCTTCATATACAATCTACCTGTGTCATCTCTTGGTTGTAAAGCCTTGTGTATCCTTATAAACTTCCACATTCACTAGTCCTTTGTCTATGTAAGAAATGAACCTGTGTATCTTATTACCGATACGGTACGTGTGTGTATAATAATAATAATAATAATAATAATAATAATAATAATAATAATAATAATAATAATAATAATGGGTATGGTTAGTCAATCATTAGAAAGCGCCACATGACTAACATCTTTTGGCTACGATGGGGGTGATCAACTAAAAATCAAAAAAAGATGCACAATGGATATATTACGCTTATCAAATTTCTGCTATTTAGGTAATTATCATCTTAAGCTATTCCTTCTTTATTTTCTATTTCATTTATTTCTGATCATCGTATCACATTTGAGAATTCCTTGGTATTTATATCGGTCTTGTGCTGTTAATGCTCTTTTGTGGTGTACGATAATCAGATTCTTCTGTACGATATAAGATTCCCCTGTGCATTACCATTAACATGCATGTTTCTATTGCAAACCCCATCCTAATCACAGAATTATTCCGCTTCGCTGAATAACATTTCAAGCTCTTCTCTGTATTATTATTATTATTATTATTATTATTATTATTATTATTATTATTATTATTATTATTATTATTATTATTTCTTCCATTTTTTTCTTTCTTTGATGCTTCGTATTGCATCCTGTTGAGCTGGATCCATATAATGGTCCCAAAGTGTTGCCAGGGATCGGTTGTCATTTGATCGACAGTACTTTGCATAGTATGTGGGCTATTCTGAGTCGGGTAATCTTTTGGACTGCATAGATGTTACCCAGGATACGGTTGGTGTACTTTTCCGTTCCTTTCTCTGCGAATCAAAGAACTGTGATGATCACTGGTGTTATTTCAGTCTTCGTACCCAACATCCTGTTGATCCAGATCTTTGGGTCTTTGTATTCGGGCAGTTCTGCCGTAACTTTCACGGAAGTGTTTCTCTCAGATGGTATTGTACGAATGGTGAGCATCTCTTTTCTTTCGTATTTCTGATGACGATGCCAAGTCGATTTGCTTTTATTTCTTTTTCCTTTTCTCCATATCAGTTTTGGAGGCTTTTTCTCAAAGGAAGATGACATTGTTGTTTTCAATGATAGTGTTTGGTAGGTTTTCATTCTTTGATTTTCATTTTTTTTTCTTTTTTTTTTTTAGATTTCCACTGCAGGTATGTCGCTGATTTGCTCTACCTGTGGACATACTCGGTCTTTGCCAGTTCTGGACAGTCTGGGACAATGTGTCGACCATTCTCTTCCAACAGATCCAGCATTGTAGGTCAGTTCCACCTTTGATTGCTCGATGGTGACGGTTTGCAAAGACGTGGTCTTGTGCAGCGATAAGGTCTTTCTTTTTTGCTTTTGGTTCTGTGTTCTTCGGCCGATTGTGTATCGTCTGTTGGTCCACGTCTGCCCCTTTCACCCTTTTTTGGTATTTCACACGCATCACCTTGTCCTCCCAGATTTTCAGTAGTTATTACTGTCCATGCCGTTTTGCCTGTTGTTTCATTCGTTGGGCGTAGATAATGGTTGCTCCTTTTTTCTAATGATAAGCTTTCAGGTGTAATAAGCCTTTTTTTGTGAAGTGAAGCCTCTTCTTTCGTATTTTTGTTCTTGTTCACGTTCTTGTTGTTGATGTTCTTCTCCTAATAATAATAATAATAATAATAATAATAATAATGATGATAATAATGATGATAATAATAACAATGATGTCTAGAATATTTAAAAAATCTTTTTTGAGCGAGTATTCAATTTGCGATTTAAATTTATGCCAAATTAATCACTATTTTGAGCCAACCTACTTTTATCGATAATTCAACTTTTTTTAGTGGTCACTGTCTAAACATAAGGTGAGAGAAGTAATTTATTCATTGTTCTCATTTTCTTTTTCAATTTTTAGTTGATCATCCCTGTCACAGCCAAAAGATGTTTGTCTTGTAACGCTTTCTTATAATATCAGTACAGAACGCACTGTTCTAAAATACTCTCTCCTTATTTTTGCTTTCTTACTGGCATGTTGGATTCTGAACGTGACCTAACTCACTCATGTAGGTTCTATTATCATTATTATCATTATTATCATTATTATCATTATCATTATTATTATTATCATTATTATAATTATAATTATCATCATCATCATCATCATTATTATCTACTTTTTTTCTTTCTCTTCTGCCATGTTGTCTTCGCTCTTCTCTTTTTTCCGTCTTCTTTATTATCATTTCCTTCCCCCTTTCTCCCTCACCTTCCTCTTTCTTCCTACTCTTATCTCTTCTTCACAATAATTTAGATTTATTTCCCCTTCTCTTTCTTTCACATCTTCTTCTCTTTTCTATTTTGATTCTCTTTTTTTTTCGATCCTATCGTCCCTACCGATGTTCCCATATTGCATTTATTCCTCTCCAAAAGTTCTTACGTCTTACTACTAATTCCCATTTGCTACACCTTTCATACGTGTTCTTTTACCTCATTATTTCATCTTCTCCCCTGTGCTCTCTTCATAGTATAAGGGGATTCGTCTTTCATTTCATATTCCCCAACTATAAAACCAAGAACTGAATTCGAGCGCTTTGATTTATTTGCCCAATTTGAGCTTCTATATTCCAGGTTTATTCTGTCTTGTCAATTGATCCTTTTAATAATTTCCTGCTTTTTTTGAGTTTTCTCTATTTTATTTTACTTTTTGTAAATAAAAAGGAATGGAAACATTGATGTGTTCTAAACCAAATGCTTATAAAATCGACTTGCCTCTTCTAGCAATGGACACACATTCCTTTTTTCTCTACGTCTGGAAATCAATTACAAAATCGGTAAGTTGTAATTTGCACATATCAAAAGCACCAATAAATGAATGAAGTCAATTGAAATCGTATGAACGAAAATAACGCATAACATTGAATCCAAAGTACGGAATTCATTTTCAAATTATCAATTGGCCAAGCGATATCGATTCAATATTCAACCAGATTTAACGAAAAGCCCATTCGACATGGGATTTTTTTTTTTTTAAATTCTCCAGTCTTTATTGAAATGCCCTTTCATTTTCAAAGAGTTAGATGATCCCATTAGGTATTTCAGAGAAGCGTTGATGACGGAATTCACTAGACGAATAAAACTTTAAAATGATACAGAAAATTCAATGCCCGTTTCGAAGAATTTCAAAGCACAAAATGCTAACTGCATTTATGAATCTATATCTTGATGTGAACACACACATTCACAGAGAGAGAGAGAGAGAGAGACAGACAGACAGACAGACAGACAGACAGACAGACAGACAGACGGAGCGGCACGCAACTATATATGAATAGATAAGGACGTGAGAAACTTATGTAAGGAAAGAAAATAGAGAAAGAGAGGAAGACACTGAATTTCACACACACACACACACACACACACACACACACACATATATATATATATAAGCTCTGTCTCAATAGACATAGAGCACCCAACTGTATAATTTACGTCATATATATATATATATATATATATATATATATATATATATATATATATATATTTATATCACTCATACACCCATTTCGAACCAGATGTCACCCTCGATTACACAGATACAAACAACTCCCCTGCCGCTCCTACAAAACAACCAGACGCAGAAATATTCACATGTTCCTCTTCAGCATCGAAGTGTAACCTACACATTTTATTCTGTGAAATCGCTGCAAATATTTTTCTCTGAAAAACATGTCTGACCCCCATCAAGATGCATCGAAATACGCCCACGGAATGATAATGTAGTTTTTTTATGTGTCGCCTATCTTGAATTTCTTCATTCACTTTCCAATTGTCATTTCCATCTACATTCTGTTGGATCACTTCACATCCACAAAAGAATCATTTATAGTCATATGAAATATTTATGTTATTCTAACTACAAATTTGTTTCACGCTTTACTGTGATTGTCAAGCAAGTCCTTATAAAAATCAATACGAGATTTTATATATAACCATTTTGGTCAGTTAAATGGTAGCCCTTCTTATAACTTCGAAAAATCTATTTTTCTGAAAACTGAGAATTCATTTTATCTTTTCTGGCATTAGTATTTAGCATTTCAAAGCGGACTATGGGATTTAGATAGTGCCCATATTTTGTAGTTATGTTTTGGTTTGGATTAGGGTTAAATTAGAGGTATCGTTTTAGCTCCGAGAAAATGTCATTCATTTTCATTTTAAAGCTACCCTTTAAGAGACTGTGCCAAATTTGTATTATCAGTGTCAGAAAAAAAAATTTTCATATCCATGGTCATGTATAACGAATGGAAAGTAACGGTGCAATTCAACATCATAGTTGGATAGAAGATAGAAACATAAACGTGTTTGTGTAGCGAATTTACTTTCTACTATATATATATATATATATATATATATATATATATATATATATATATATATATATATATTCTTGCGCATAGAACAATATGATCGCTTGCCTCATTATCTACGTATCTTTTTCTATCGATTCCTACTTTATCTTCTCTTTATATATGTATATTAATGTATATATAGTGGATTAGCGACACAGACAGGTTTACGTTTTTGCCCTTTTGGGCTTCTTTAGGCGAAGCATTCGATTTATTTGGATCCCTATTTAGGATGTTATTGGGAGGTGAGTCTATTTTCTGTGTGGAAAATTGGTCGCCATTTTATTTATTCTTCTTTTCCCTTTTTTTTTTCTTGTTCATGCTTGTTCCATTCGCAGTATATTTGGTTTTCAATTCGTAGTACCTTGAGTTTTTGTCCGTTATGTTTGATTTAAAAAAAAAATCATTTTTCGTTTTTTCGTTTGCGCAATATTCCCGTTGTTCTGTTATTGGTTCGCGGGTTAAGATATTGTTCTAGATATTCTACTGCTTGATATCTCTATTTGTAATTTTTGCGGTTTTTTTTTTCAATTGGCTCATTTTTTTATACATTTTTGTTCATTTTATTGATCTCCTCTAAAGGAAGTAAGCTTGTGGCTGATTCTTAGAATTATATTGGTTGTACTTGGAATATTTCAGAGAGTTTTTCATCTGTAGCGATCTCTCAATTAAGGTTTAGTTACAGTTACCTCTATCTACTAGTTTTAGGGTTCACCTTTACATGACCTTTGTTCTTGATGTTTAAGCCGCTCAAAATTCTTAGTGGGTTAAGTTCTATATAAGTAGGTATTTATGAGAAGATGATTAGATGATTAAATCGTGTTTCTATTGGCTGGGTGTATACTACTACTACTACTACTGATGATAATAGCAATGGTGATTAATTATTGTGTAACTCTATGTAGAGTGATAAATTATGTTTTTTAATAGAATTTTTTAGCGGTGCCAACACTTCTACTTAGTAAGTCTATCTTTTTAGTGAAGGTGATAATTTCTAATTTTTCATTTAGGAATAGGTGGCACAAGGTTTCCATTTTTTTGTCATGTGGGTGCTTTTTTTGATATTTTCTATTTTACTGTGGGTGTGAGATTAATGTATTTTATGTACTAGTAACGTGTGGATATATATATATATATATATATATATATATATATATATATATATATATATATATATATATATATATATATAATTTCTCCCCACAAACTACGTTGTTTATCTTCTATTTATAAATGTGTGCGTACGCATGTTCATGTGTCTTTGTTTGTAATCCGTATCTGTTGGTGCGTGCGTTTATGCATGCTTGTCTTTCTCTGTGTGTATTTACGTACATACATTCATATATATATATATATATATATATATATATATATATATATATATATATATATATATATATATATATATATGTGCAAATAATCATGCCGCTCTTAAATTAGACTTTCGATGACCATGAATGCAGATAACCTGAACAAATCCATTTGATAAGAGAAGAAAGAGAGTTCGCGACCCAAACGTTGTATATATTGGTATTACGTATGCAAATTCAATTACCAACATCTACTCCGTAGAAAGTGAAGCTGTTCCAGCGAAGCCATTATCTTTTTTTGCTATTGTGTAGACATAACTATTTCAATGCTAATAACGTTGGTCCTTCTTTAAAACTTTTTGGAAAAATCTCTCGGCGGATTTTTTTTCTAGTTAATGGAGGTTTTGTAAGGTTAATGTTCTGCCATCTATTTAGTTAGCATTATCATTTGTATATAATATTGTATTTGTATGCCTTTCGTTGTTACACACACAAGGATTTGTAATTCTTCCACACTCGTAGAACTGACGCTACCTGCTCGACATAGAAATATCGAGGAAAATGATGAATCAGTTTATGAAAAAAGAATCTGCCCAAAACCAAGCCTATCAGCAAAAACACATCTTACAAAATTATATTCTGTAAATGTTATAATACTGTAAATGACATGAAAAATTTTATGGATTTGAAAGGTTCGTCTGGAAAGTATCCAGCTATTTTGAATACTTCGGAATCGGCTGCGCGAACTTGATATGATTTGGCATGCGTGTGAACCGACACTCTCCTTTTGGGTTATCCAGTCGGTAGTGAAATGCCATTGGGTGAGCTTATGTACTTTGTGCAATACGTGGCAGTATTCATACTATGGCATGCAAAATGAAGATCACTACAAGCAAATCAAGCACTGTCGCAAGAAAAATAAAAGCTTAAGGAATCTAAAAAAAAAAAAATACAGCGCACAAATCGAAGCAATAAACTCAGCAAATTGAAAAGAACTGCCAGAAAACTGAATCGATGAACATGAATGATCAAATAATTACTCATGCTACTTGTTGATTTTATTATACTCTCATAAATATCCCCAAATAATGCTCGACGAAGTGAAAGGAAAAAGCAAGAAAGTTGACGAATATCATGCACAACAAACATTTTGAGAACAAAGACACAATGATCGAAATCTGAAACGCAGAACTAAAGAAAGTGGGCGTCTATATTTACCTAGGGACAATGTATCTCCATGAAATTGTGAAAAGAAATAAAATAAAGCGAAGAATCACACCAGGTTAGCCAGCATTCTGTATAGTAAGCTCGACTATAAAAAAAAGAAAAGAAAATCCCACTAGTCCCCGAAGAAAGGTATGCAACCAATACATCCTCCCAATAGACACCCTGAAACATGGAACCCAACCAAGAGACTGACGCTAAGACTGAGAATCATGCAACGTGAACACAAGAGAATTAAGCTCAAACTCACAAGGAAAGATCATGACTGCATAGTATATAAGAGAAAAGACAAGAGTCCAACACATTATAGAAGCCATTTTAAAACTCACATGGCAATAGGCTGGACATGTTGCGAGAATGTCTGACATCCGCTGGACGTCATGACTCACAATATGGATCCCCAGGGATCATCCGCAAAATTGCAGCTGACAAAAGGTTCGATGAAGAGAGAAGCTTGATTAATTTAGAAAGTACCGGCTCTGTAATACCTGTAATAGAGAGGTGTGGCGAATCTTGAGGAAGGTCTCAGTCCAACAACAGACGGTAAAAGACTGATGATGATAATTGAAGGCATCATACGTATGCAATGTCAGTGATGATCAGAATAGGATGAGTACGCACTCTACAACGCCCATCATAGAGAGATCTGGTGACAGAAAAGGCCTACAGGCTGATGACAATAATGATAGTGATAATTAACAACATGGAAATGGCATCAGTAAATCAGGAGCCTTGGTTAGATATTTCATTGGAATCGAACATTCAAATTCGTTCGAAATATTGCCCGGAAGTCTACTTATTACCTTCTTGTGTGCCGATTCATTATTTAATATTTTTCATAAGTTAACTTGAGAAAATTCGGAATGGTTTTTTTTTTTCGTTTGTCTGAAGATAGTGACGTGGTCTGGGTGAAGATAAATCCCAATAAAAGTAGTTTGAAGATTGGAGAACTGTGGAAAGACAATAAATACACATCGACTTTCCTCGAGAGAAGGAAATGAAATTAACGATTCGACTCAGCATATTTTGACGAGATAACCAGAGGCTGAGAGTTAGTTATCTACGAGTCCTTCAACGATCCGAAGAAAATCAATACTAACAGGAGACACAGAACTCGTCATTTAAATAGAACGATTGGCATGAATAATACAGATCTGCTTAGACGCTCAATAGAATTCGCCATGTGACCATGTTGTGTTAGGGACGATCAATTAAAAGATTAGAAGAAGAGATGATCAATGAATAACTTTTTTCTCTCGAATTTTGTTGGAAAATGATCACTAAAAAGTCTGAATTCCAAAAAAAAATAACAGGCGGACGAAACTATGTGATCAATGTAGCATAAACTCTCGTTGCAAATTGAACCCCCATTAAAAACGTTTTAATAGGGAAATTTAAAAAAAACAAAAAAATATTTTTCTACACATAATGAGCAATTTTATTTCTAAATGTCTGTCCTCTAGCTACATGCATACATACATACTAGCCAACCAAACCAACTTGAAAACTGCAGAGACCCATTTTGACAGTCTTAGTTGACGATTTCTGATAGAATATAAATGAATATACCCAAATACACCTCTAATATATCCAATCAGAGGCAGAGCAGGGGTCCCCAAAACACGGTATAGAGCAACATTTTCTCGAGTACATCGAGCTCTTACCACTAAGAGCCCGTGATACTGTAAGCCCCCATGAGAAAATTGAAATTTGACCAATTACAGGAGTATTTTAAGGCCATTATGAAATAGCCATAGGAACATATTCTAGAGTCAGTTGTTGTTCAAGTGGACCTAATTCATTAAAAATGCATTGGGTTATAGAACTGTAAATTTCGTCAGTGTCAACAGCCACAGGACATTTAACAATTAATTTAAAAATCAAGGGAAGAAATATTTTGATTTTTGCTAAACTTTGTTTAGAAAATCAACGTTACATTTCAACTGAACAGATAGGCCATAGGAAGTGCGCTTTTTCAATTACCAGTGTAAATCAAAGGGGTTCTACACCCAAGTTCAATTTCTTTTGTTTTCTTTCTTTCTTTTTTTTCTTTCTTTCTTTCTTTCTTTTTTCTTTCTTTCTTTCTTTCTTTCTTTCTTTCTTTCTTTTTTCTTTCTTTCTTTCTTTCTTTCCTTTTATTTATCTACGGGAACTTGAAGGTGCAATAAGGTTTTATATCCAAAATGTAACTGATATTTTTCAAACAAATTGTTAATATAACTATACTACGTACCCGCCCTAATTTTTTGAACAGCAATTTAAACTGTTCATTAGAACAGTTAAAATAGCAGTTCAAAAAATAGAATAAGATAGATGAATAGAAATCTGATAGCTTTTGATTTGATTTGTTTTTAAAATTGATTTAATATCACTTTTTACAACGTTAGAGAAAGGGAGGCTAATAGTGAAGAAGTGGTTTATATAAAAAAAAGGTTGAAGTGGAGAAAGTTCAAAACGAGTGTAAATGCTAGCAAAATCTGTGGCTAGGCTGCAAAAAGAGAGGAGGCAGATCTAGAAAAAGAGCTGAAATTAAAAATGGTAGAGTGTTTAGAAGAAGTGTAATGTTAAAAATGGGGGTGTTATGTCAAGAGAAAGGGGTATGAAAAAGGGGATTATTGCTAAAAAGGGTGATGTTAAAATTGGAAAATAGGGCAGTAAAAAGATCATTTGGAGTTGATGTTTAAAAGGGAGGGCTTGAAGGTAAAAAGTGGGAAGAGTACATTTTGAGCTCATGAATTGGAAGTAAACGTCCTCTCTCTCTCTTTCTTTCTCTCTCTTTCTTTCTCTCTCTCTCTCTCTCTCTCTCTCTCTCTATATATATATATATATATATATATATATATATATATATTCATAAGCCTCGATTTAGATCTCAAAGAGTGAAAGAAAATACCCCTTCTCAATTTTTAGACCTGGCATAGTAAAAAGTTCCCTAGGATTCTGTACCTTAAGAGTGAAAATAAACTTCCCCCTGATCTTGACAGCCAAAAGAAGAAATCGCTTGTAATTAGGCTTCTAAAATTACGTCTTCATTTTGAGCCCTAAAAGTGAAAGGAAATCTTTCCTTTGAGAATATTTATTTGAATTTAGACCCTATAAAAGTGAGAAAAAAACCCAGCCTCAATTTCAGCTCCTAAAAGTGCTCTTCCCCTTTTTGATTACTGAAAGTAAAATAATTTTTTTTTTCATTTTGACCTCTGAAAGTAGAAAAATGAAATCCCCTATTTTAACGGCTAAGAGCAAAAAAAATCTATTCTCAATTTTATTTACTTGATGTGACCCCCCCCCACATTTTGACACAGTAAAGTAAAAAAAGATCCCCCTCGATTTTGAACCCCCGGAAGTTGAAGAAAATCACTTCCCCTGAAAGTGGGGAAATATATCCCCTATTTTGACAGTGAAAACAAAAATTCCTCCCTAATTTTAAACCTTTGAAATGAAAAAATTTCTCCTCAATTTTGACACCCTAAGATAAAAAAAATTCCCCTCGATTTTGACCTCCCAAAAATTGAAGAAAATTACCACTCCATTTTGCTCCCTAAGAGTAGAAGAAAATTCCCATTGTTTTTGACCCTTAAAAGTGAAAAATAAAATTCCCTTGCAATTTGACCACTAGAAGTAGAAAAAAGTACTTGATATTATTCCATGAAATTTCCAGTGATTTTATCCCTGGAGAGTGTTAATAGCGATGAGTACATACATTGAAACAGTCAAGCAGATTCTCGACAAATTATATTGAGTTTGTCTTCTCCGGGACTTTTGGGATCTCCAAATGCAGCATTTTGAACATGTTTAGATATTATTCTCTAATTTACTGGATGATAATGATGCTCTCAATTCTATTTGAATCTTGAAGTATACTTTTTCATTATTATACAGGAAGCTTATCATATAGGATAAGTCATATCTTGCATGCACACGAATTTTCAAAGGTCTGAAACTTTTTTAAAAATCTTAAAATTAAAAAAAAACAAACAAACAAAAAACATACGTTTGAGACATTAGCATCTGATTAGATTTTTCTATTCAGATTCTTTTGTGATCATTTTTATCGTATTTTGCTCATTGATTTTTCTCTTGAGGTAATTTGTGTAACACTGGGGGGTGAAAACCACCTTCATTGTATTGTGATATGGGAATCAGTTAGGACTATTTCTTCGTATCAAAAATAACAAAAAAAAATGTGACCTGAGTTCACTGATATTATAGGGATTGAAAGAGTGTTACAAAGTTATTTAGAACAGTTTTCCAACGTAGCTCATTACACCTATTTCACCAACGTTTTGTGACTTGCCGTGCAGGAATGGTTAGCATGGTAATCTCAATCATTGCTAATGTGACAGGGTTTATCTTAAACTTATGTGGAATCCAAGTTTATACATATAATCACTCCAGGAAAAAGCAAATTCAATCACTCAAGTGTTGAAATCTTATGAGTGGTTCCTAAGATTTAGATGCAGGAAATTCTTTTACTAATTCTGGAAATACTCGCCCATCTTAAAGACGTCTGCACAAAGGAAAGGAAGTGTGCAAAAACATCGATAACCAAATGGCTTCCTCACAGTCTGTAATCAATCCTGCAAAATATCAGGAAATGTGAAATCCATATTAATGGACACGCCGTTGAATTATGCCTTCTCTTCACTTTTGTGGTTTTTCAAAAGAGTATACAACTGTGAACGATGACTTTAGAATTTGTATATCTCTGCCAGAGGGACTTTGTTAATTTCAGAAATTAACATAACAAAAAGATAAAACATACTATTCAAGAGAGTATTTCTCTTTCGGGAGCAGTACAAAGTTATCAACCATAACACTTACTATATCATGTATAATATAGATGTAAATGATAAATCCACTAATGTATTAGTATGTCCTGTATATTCAATCTATATAAGTTTATAATCCGTTATCATTCGGAGCTTTCCATCACTTATCAGCAATCTTGACAGCATCAAAGGTTAGCGTAATTTTCAATTACCATTCCAAATTACGATGTGATGATAACAAAAGGAATTCATAGCGAAAAACTACAATGTTGCAAACTGCTCTGCGTTGGTTCAAGTCTGGAAATACAGATACCAATAAAAAAAAAAGGAAAATGAAGAAGTCTAAACATTTTCTTGATAACAAAGAATTATTGACAGCAGTGGCCAACGAGCCACAAAGAACTGTCTGAATAATCTTTGGAGACATTGGGATTTCAACCACGAACATATCAAGTCATCTTAAGGTAAAAGTTGGGAAGTATCCTCCATATTTACCTGCATCAATAGGTTCTCATTTTTTCAAGCATTTCGAATTTCATATTTGTTATGAAATAGTAAGCGAAATGGAAGCAAAATTCGAGCTTCTGCTGAATTTGCACTCACTTAACCAAAATAACTTTGAAGAAGTGGCATATCATCATTAGATGATAGCTTCAAAAACCTCTCATTTTGATTAAATATTCACCGGCTTTTATTGTTTATATCATCGTCCATTTTAATATTCAACATATGATATTTCATACGTAACAACCCAATGATTACCAGTTTTGAAAATTCAAATTCAAATTTGCATCGAATTGGTATCAATGATTTTAAAAGCATTTGTCTGCTTGATTTGACAAAAAGCATTTTATTCTTTCTCAGATGATATCCGTTGCCTAATCTAGGTTATTGCATAAATTAGCTGCACAACTTTTAACACAATGTCAAATTTGAGGGTTTATTTTAGAAATGTAGTTGACATTTACATATGACTGTATTGCTTATGCAATCAGCCAACTACTTACTAACCCCAGGTAAAATTCAGAAGATAGGATGGGTGCCGTGTAAATTACGGAAAGGGACATCGGTCTTCAAACATTTTCTTTGTCTTTTTGCGTGATGCAGAGTGAGTAAAATTTTTTTGGATATCCTTCACTGGCGATAAAAATCGATTTATTAGGAGAGTCAAAAAAGAGAAAATTGTGGGACGCGAGGAGATTGATATTGCGATGATCTACGGTTAACAACTGACCAATTCTTTTTAGCCAAACCCCAGTAATTCTGATGCAGTTCAAGGTCCGCTTTTACGTTGTAAATGCAATACAGCATATGATCATAGAGCTTGAATAAGTTGCTCTGCCATATTTGACATATTATCCAGGCCCTTCACTTCAAAGTCTCACGTTTCATTCCACGGAACCCTCCTTATATGGTCAGCTGTTTCAGCAAATTCAAGATATCGAAAGATTTATCAAATCACCATCAGAATCTTTTTTTTTTTTTGATGGTATGCTCAATTTGACTGGAAAGTGGCATAAAACTAAAAATAGTTTGAAGAATGTATAACAAGAATATGACTTCATCTGGATGAAAAATTTTGTCTGAAAAATGTAGAAACATTTGAATCAACTCGATGTGTCATTTATCAATTGTAAAACTGCTGAAATCCAAGCACACTTGCTATTCAGTTCACTGGTTCCTACTTTTGCTGACAGCAGCTTGTCGATCTTCGATTAAAAAAGGTACTTTGTAAAGATTTGTAGTTCGACAACTGAAATTCAAAAGTAATGGAAGCAGCAGGTTTGTTTGCTGCAGACTGGGATATATTTAGTAATAATCGATATTCGTTCAAATTAGGATGAAAACAAGAAGCATTGCTTTCGGCTTTTTTTTTCTTCCATTTTCGGAAATGTATTTCAGAAATAATTTTGTAAAATATAAAGATGAGTATTTGGAATTAATACTGCTGCATATTTGGTTTCAGGCTCTGATCAATCGAATGCTCTGTTGGTTTTAATATATTGAAAAACGCCCGACGAATGATTGAAGTGAAAAGAACATAAAAATGATAATTGTAAAATGCGAATGAATACGCCTGCAGAATGACATTGGAAGTTCACAGAAGTAAGGTTGTTGTCTAGATATATACATATACATATATACACAAACTATTTCAAAACAAGGAGCCAAGTAATTTCGAAAATAATGATTTTTGAGTAACTAAAGATTATATTAATTCTGTCATAATTTCTAGAGTTACTTTATGGAATCTATTTTGCGTTTCAAGAAGATGCTCCCCTAGAAGTGCCAAATTATATGATGCCAAAGCTCTTAGAAATTGCATTGTAGATATATTAAACCATCTTAAAACTTCAGAAAACGAAGACAATCTATGGTCTCAGTTTTTTATGCAGAGAATCGTCCAAAAACTTTTAATGTAGGATGAATTGCATAAAAGGAAGTTTCATCCGAATCAACATTATCATAAAATGAAAAATTGATAAGTCATTAAGTCATATTGTAATAAATAGAAAGCAAACTCTCTTGCAAAAAGCGAATGAATTTAAAAATGACCTGAAAGTCGTATATGGATGTAGACAATGGCAAGATGAGGGTCTGGATATGGATCTCAATCTTTTAGGTGTGCAAAAAGTCAGACAAAACCGTCACCACTTTGTCAAATGTTAAACACACACACACACACACACACACACATACACACACACACACACACACACACACACATACACACACACACACACACACACGCACACACACACACGCACACACACACGCACACACCAACGATATTTCCTAATTAAAGCAGATTTGAGTTGAAAAGAAAAAAACACCAGCCTGGCTGTGTGTCTCCGAGTTTCAAACGGGGTAGGGAACATTTTGGCATTGAACGCTTTTCCAGTTAAGTTGGTTCCTCGACTAATCAATTGCGGAAAAAAACGTTTTTGCTGGAAAATCCAGCATATTCTGCTTTGTTGATCGCTTCTGAACACCGAGAGACTCTGTCCAAATGGAAAAGTTTTATTCCAGCAGTTCAATGTTTGTTGCCATTGTCAGGATCTACAACAACCCGGATGAGAGAAACGAAATTTGAAATCATGATTCCGTCTGGCCGATCTTGGAGAGTGTCTTAAATACTTTGTGAAATGCCGTTCACGAACAATAGGATTCAGTACCAGTTGATATTTTTCAGAAGATAAATAACGCCATAAATACCAATTGTACGACTGAATGGCGTCCCTTTCGCTTACCCCTTGTGTATAAAGATTAAAGATACAAAAATAAAGTAAATATTCTTCAAAACTGAACATTAGAAGGTTATGAATATAAATCAAGAATCTAGAATCCCAAATCTTCCAATGTTGATAGTTTCTCTCTCTCTCTCTCTCTCTTTCTCTCTCTCTCTCTTTCCCTTTGTCTGTTTGTCTGTCTGTCCGTCCGTCTCCCTCCCTCCCTCTCTCCTCTCTCTCTCTCTCTCTCTATATATATATATATATATATATATATATCAAGAATCTACTATTAAAAAAACTGTCAAATTTATTGGTATCTCTCTCTGTCTCTCTATCTATCTATCTATCTATCTATCTATCTATATATATATATATATATATATATATATATATATATATATATATATATATATATATATATATATGTGTGTACTGAAGATTAGAGCCATGTCTGTGAAAAATAACCTTCCTGCCTGCACAATGGAGTTTTAAGGTGAAACACGTCATGTGCAAGGTCGACCAAGGTGGCACAGATAGGAACAGGATTCCAAGGTTCCAACAGGAATATTTTTCTTCAGGCAGATGCAAACTAACATCGAATATCTGCCGTACCTTATGGGGGTGGTATGACAGTGAGGCTGACCTGTGACTAGACCAAAGAACATTCCCTGGTTGGTAGATGCTGAACTGGCTATACCAGTTCTATCGTCCCTTTTAAGAGAATCGAGACAGTACTACTATCTGCGACTTTGAGCACAGATCTGACAAAGCAGATGTGTACTGACAATAGAGTTAGACTCAAAGAAGTGACTGAACAGTGTAATAGCCTTGAGTCCAGAACTAGTTCACACCACTAAAAAGGAAAGAAAGGGAACTCCTCATTGAGTTACTGCTTAGTATAAGTAGCCCAACTTTCTTTAACTAATTCTCTCCTTCCCTTGCTATCTTCGTCTCTACTCTTACCCTGGTCTTTTAGCGATCAATTATTCTATTAAAAATACTAAAAACCAAGTTAACATAGCAAATAGACTGTTAAGAGATTATCGGGTTAATTTTAGAATAAATGTTATCCAATGCAAAAAAAAGTATGGATAAAAGTGAATATATATATATGTATATTTTTTTTTTTTTTGTTGAGAAAATAATTTTTCTCTAAACCTGATTCTGGGAACTTACTGATGGTCTGTTGATCAGATGTTGCATCCTCAAATGCGTACTGGTCTGGCTATCAAATTCTGGTGGATTTAAGGGGGAGGGTGTGAATCTTAGATATATACAGGGCGTCTCCATGATGTTTTAACTTTCTTTGTTCTTAAAAAGAAGCTTTAACACATTTTTTTTAATCACTTTTTCCAATTCCTTAGCGAAAAGAGCTCCTGATCTGCTTTCGATCAATAGAAAGGTGCGTGTCTCAGTGTGCGTCCCATGCTACATTGAAAAGCTGGGAAAACGCTATCCTAACAAACTCCATCCATTGTTTGATATTCTTCCTGCACGAAAACCTTACGACTGAACTTGATTTTCCAACACGCTTCGATAACAGACCCTATTTGTTGTTAACATAAAGGTGAAATGATAATTGCTCTGGTTTAGTTCAAAACCAATTCCATTCTTAGGTCTTTTGCACGGAACGGCACGATTGTGTTATTGGACCTGATACAATGATGCATTATAGTGAGTGCGTAGGCATTACTTTTATATGCAGCTATCAATTTATCATACTTGGTACTGCGAGCAGTGTGTATTAATTACTGCCTGTGTTATAATACACATATAAATGCACTCAAAAACTCACGTTTATATACCTATATATATGTGTGTGCGTGTGTGCATGTGTGTGTGTGTTCTTGTTATCATCAGCGGTCTTTTATCGTCCATCGTTTGACAAAGACTTTCCCCAGGATTAGTCAAACCTTCTATCGTGGGAGTCACGGAGCCAATACTTTCTGAACTTGTCTACTTAGTCTGGTCATCTTGTATTCTGCCATTATCGGTTGTCTGCTACTCTTGCAACACAACCAGCCCATGAATTCTATGATGTCTCCAACTCCAGTTTTTCACCTTATATATTGTGATCTCTCCATGTGAAGTTGAGCATGATTCTTTCATACGCATGTTGAATGGTTCTCAGTTTGCGGGTCTGTCTTTTGGTTAGGTTCCATGTTTCAGCTCCATAGGTGATTATCAGGAGGATGCATTGGTTGTATACACCCCTCTTATAGGACCGATGGGATTTTCTAGATCTTGAAGATTAACCTTGCTCTGACACAAGCTTGCCATTCTAGAGTGATTCTTTGTTTGATTTCTTCTTTTTTGAAGAATATCAGGGATATTCATAGTCCTAGTTATATGGAGCGGTCTACCTCCTCAAATTCTATACTTTTTGATTTTGATCGCTGTCTTCGTCTTCAACATAATTGTTGTACATGACATTTGTATTGTATTGCATGAAGGATCTGATGGTTATCTGCAAAAAGGACAATTTTGTCTAGAAATCTGATGTTGGTTAAGTATTCACTATCTCGATTTTATCTTTATTTCCCAGTCTAGGTTTCGTAAGATCATTTCAAGGTAGGCTGTAAATAGTTTAGGTAAACTTGTATCACCTTGTCGTACCCCTTTTTTAGAACAAAGGGTCTTCATGTAGTCTAATGAAGGAGCTGCTGTGATTATATATATATATATATATATATATATATATATATATATATATATATATATATCAGTACTCTGACATATACAGGGTCTTCACTATGTAGAGTAATAGCCTCAATGAGGTAAAGCGAATGATATTTTACATCCTGCTACTTTCTTTTTTAGTTGAGCTGTCAAATGGAAATTGTCTATGGTTGAGTAGCTTCTTCAAGAGCCAGGTTGTTCCCGTGGCCAGTTTTCATCTAGCATTTTCGTGATTCGGTTCATGGAAACTTTGGTGAAAAGTTAGTTGATGCAGTTGAGTAGACATATTACTCCGTAGTTTTTTAAGTTTTTGGCGTTTCCTTTTTATATAACACATAATTTCTGTTCCTCGTTTGTGGGAGTACTGGTAGAATTATTTGGCATGCTCAACGATCAGTTCTGTGCCTATTGTTTGGTGTCCACTTTTTACGAGTACATTAGTTATTTGTTTCTGTTCTATATCGAAAGTTTCGTTTATAGCTTTCAAACCCTTACCCTTTTCAAGAATCGTTTGGATGATTGCTGTCGTGAATCTCTTTTTGTCTTCTTTTGTTTTCTTTCGTATAGTTCTATTTAATTTTCATTTAGGTTGCTTCAATTTTCCCTCTTGTTCTTCTCAGTTCCTATCAAGTATTTAGTCAGACCTGTTTCATTATTCTTCAGATTCGTCCGAATCTGCTCAATTGAAAAAATCCAAGGGAGCCAGAATTTTAATCCAGTACCTGGTTTAGATAAGACGAAAAATATTACTTTACCAAGAATTACAGGCTAAACCAAATCATTGATAGACTTCCCGCTATCTAAAATTTGAGCGTTGCTATGAAAAGCTTTCGAGAGTCACAATCGCATGAAGTGAGAAATCAATTACGATTAATTTACACAGAAAAATATCTTTAGCCCTCTTAGACACTAAAATCGACCAAGGAGGGACGGGAGACTGGGAGAGAGATGAAGAGAATGTGCACTACCCCTATAAAAGCGTGCTGCAGAACAATGTTGAACGCTGCCTTTTTTTTTCTTTGGAAGATGACTTTCAAAAACCAGGGTGTGGCACATGTAGCTAGTAGCAGTCGTATGCAAACGTATAAATGAACAAGTTCATGAAATATAATTTAATGAAAAACGTCTTAATTAAAATTTAGATCCTGTTGCGAGAGAACAAATTCACTATTCCTTGCTGTTGAGAGTTTTGTATTTACTCTAATAATGAAATGTGTAATTTCCTTGGTTTGGTGTCTGTAACACTGGACTATTCCACCGGAGTGGGGAATTAAACTTTTTTTCTGATAACAATAGTTCCTACCCATCATTTGAAATTATCAACTCTTCAAATGAAACAAATCCACTATTTTCCATTATTACGCAATAGTTTCATAAAAAAAAATATTACCGTGAATCGATGAATCATGTTAGTTTTTCTTATAAATCCATTCGTGTTTCGCAAGAAAATCAGAATTTTTTTTCACTACCAATAATTACTTTTAGAAAATATACATTTTAAAAAACTCAGGGAATGAAATATTGACACGTGTAGCAAAAAGTCAATATTATGAACGACATCTTGCTGTTCAGACGTGAAATACGAAGGGTCAGTCTGTTTCTCTCCTTATAAGCGATCCACAGAGTAATTTCCAGTAATAAATCTGATGCTTTCGCCGTTGAGATGGTTGTACAATGAGCAAACAAACTGGCATCTGTTTGTTTGCCAGTCGCAAATAGTGTGAAATCTCCTTCGAATCAGGTTACACGATGAAGGAAGTTTTTCGATTGCTTAATACGTTAATGTATAGCCAGCGCTGAAATGAAGACAAAATAATGACGTGATTCATCATCAGCATCAGCATCAGCATCAGCAGCAGCAGTCTTTAACGTCCGTGATTGGACATAGAGCTTCCCAAAGATTCTCCAAGCCTCCCTATCATGGATGACTCAGGGCCAATACTTTCTGAACTCGTGCAGTTCGTCAGGCCGCGTTTAAACGGCCATATCTTTGACACGTTCCTCATCTAATGTCTCCTGATCTCTCCATATGATGTTGAGCATGATTCTCCCCTGCACAAGTTGCATGGAACTAAGTTTGGGGCTCAACAATTTGATAAGGTTCCATATTTCAGCTCCATAGTTATGTGATCAGGTGCATGAAGGAGACTAGCAGTATATCCTTAATCCTTTATTTTCCTTTGGGTATTTGGGACCTAAAGAAGTAGGATCTTTGTCTGAGTGATCACACTTCCCTGCGGTGTGGCGCGTTGGGTATTCAGGGAGAGGATCGAAGAAATAGTTTCGTGTAGAGGACAGTTGGCGTTCCTCCTCCCTATTCTATTAACCAGGAGTGTGTGTGTGTCTTTAATTTGCAGCAGAAATTGAGGATATGAGTAGAGTTAATATCAGCCAAGGAGATACATAACATTTTTTGATTGCACGTCTTTAAACAAACTATGGTTTTTTAAAGTGTTGATTGAAGTCTTATACCAGAACTAAATATATCACTCCTTACAAAATATGACAGCCAAGGTATTGATAAAGAACAACCAGCCAACAGCAAATACTTTTATCAACACTTTAGACACTCTAGACATTTATAATTTTGAGCATGCACAAGACAATATTTAAGAAAGCTGCATGCCGCTTTCACCGGTCGATAACATGTCTTGGAATATTCATTGACTTTTTTAAAAATCGATCTATCCTGGCCAAGCTCAGTCCGTTCGTCACACTTTTAAAAGCCTTGGAAAGCTATCAAGATCGAAACATGAGTTTCATTAATCGAAACACCATTGTTTCAATATTTATTATGCATGTGATAGTTTTGTAGTATTTAGGATCATGGTGTTTTTCTTTTGTTGTCTGAAACAGGCTGATTTTTGGAAATATGGTAGCCTGACCCGACATGCGAAGTTATTTTTCCTTCCGAATGAGAAAGGATTACTTCATCTTTAGTGTATGGAATTAAAATGAGATAACTGCACGCAGCAGGTAGAAAACTTAGCAAACGTCCGTATGAGAAAAAGATTGCCTCTTTTTCGGTGAATCTCGGGATCGGAAAAAATATTTCCTGAATATGGTTTTGCTAAACATAAACAGTAAAAGAAAAAACAATTATCAGCATCAAAACACCACGAAGCATGGTAGCTGAGCTATAGCACCTCCGAATAGTTTTGACCCAATATATATATATATATATATATATATATATATATATATATATGTGTGTGTGTGTGTGTGTGTGTGTGTGTGTGTGTGTGTGTGTGTATTTATCTTTATTCACAAAATATCTTTGAAAGAATTCAATGAAGTTCAATGAAATGTTGCAAAAGGGTATACTATAGACTACAGGAGAACTGGGTCCATATTGGAGTAGATCCAACTTTTTTCCCCGCTCAAATCACAGTAGCTATATTTTCACATAACACGAATTCTGCAGAAGTTGTGAATGAATTTCAAATATTCTTTTCTTTGGAAACTAGAATATAGTACAAATATTTCATAGTGGTCGTCTTGAGGTCAGGACACAGACTTGCTGACTCTGATAAACATCAGTTGAATTCCAATTACTACAAGTCATTGTTTGATT
Source organism: Thysanoteuthis rhombus (assembly GCA_963457665.1). Lineage (NCBI taxonomy): Eukaryota > Metazoa > Mollusca > Cephalopoda > Oegopsida > Thysanoteuthidae > Thysanoteuthis > Thysanoteuthis major. The sequence goes on from OY735203.1 coordinate 7,156,651, forward strand.
TCTTTTCTTCTATCGTTTGTGCCTCTGTTAACGAAGATGTTTACAAAATGTCTCCGAAAATTCTCCCATGAATTTCAATGAAATTCCAAGGGAGGTTTCAGAATGGGCTAATTGGATTTTAAAGCACAACTAGAAATTCGTATATCCCCCCCCCACCAATATCGTAGCTATATCGGCACAGCACAGTTCTAAACGATTTTTATGTTTTCTGTTCATTAGAAACGAAATAAAATAAGCATATTAATCGTCACCATGTAATCGTTGTGTTTCCATTTGGGGACTGTAATAACCTTGTTTTGAACCCCGCAAAACATAGTCCTTTTTTTCTGACATTATTTTTTTAATGTATTGTCCCGTGTCTGTCGGTATTTTATTTCTCCTCACAAAATCTCCAATGACTCCCAATCAATTTCAACGACTTTTTTTGGATGGATTCAGAAATGTTTTCCTTTTCTGTATCATAGCTAAATGTCCACACTTTGCTATATCTCCAAAAGTGTTCAATTGAACGTTATCATTATTCTGATTCACCAAAATTGAAATTGAAAACGGGAAGTCCATGCTATGTTTCACATGTTGAGAACAGATACTACTCTTTCATATTGAAGCAGGGGCTTTAGAAGCCACATCCTGGCAGGGATGCAACCAATTTAATTGTGCACATTTTTGATCCAGGTTTGACGAGGTTAGTGGTTCTAATTACAAAATAAGCCCGTACTCCTATCAAAATGACTGAAAATAATGCATAATAGTTACATTTTAGATAGAATTCCTAAAACATAAACTTGAAAATTCAATTCTTTTTTCTAAGAAAAATTCTTGTTCATTTGTTGATATAATGATTTGAAAGTATCCAAAATTGAAAGAAAATTATTCTAGGAGAACCATTTCATGTACGCGAAATACATCACTCGAGGGTATTAATGGGATAATATATTTGATACACTAAATGGAAGAGTTTGAACTGAAACATTGGCCAAGAATAATATACGTGAACTGTGGTCAATGAAATTTTTCTACATTTTGATTCACAATAAAATATCACAGTTATTTCTTAAAACTGAAACACTAGATATAAGGTATTTTTTCATGATCTCAACGTAAGGCTACACGAACTAAATTAAGCAAGCAAGACAGTTAGCCTTCATGTGGGCTTCAGCGAGACAAATGTCAAGTGCAACTAATATGTACGGGACAAAGATACAAGCGTCGCAATTGAAAATGCGGAGCTGGAGAAAGTAGACCACTAAATCTTCCAAAAACAGTGAGTTTTCATGAAGTCATCAAAATAAGAAGAAATAAAGCGAAGAATCAATCAAAGATAGAGCAATCTCGACTTTCAAGAACACTCAGATCACACTAGTCCTAATAATAAGGGTATAAACCACTGTATACTACAGATAATCTATTATGGAACTGAAATATAGAACGTAACCGAAAGATTTGCCCTCAAACTGACAACCAGGCAACGTGCACATGAGAGAATTATGTTCATCCTGACATTGAATGATAATAAAACAGCACAGTAAATCAGCAAGAAAGAGAGGAGTCCAAGGTATCGTAGAAACAATTAAAAAACTCAAATGGCAATGGACTGGGCATGTTGTAAGAATGTCAGACCTCCACTGGACATCACAACTCACAACGTGGATACGTAGAGATCATATGCCAAGAGAATGTGCGATTGTGTGACAGGCTAGATAAATTCAGAAAGAACAGGTTCCGCGGTGGCCATAATATAGATGTCTACCAAGTCTTGGAGAAGGTCAGTATCCAATGACTGATGCTAAAAGGCTGATGGTCATAGCAATACCTGAAGGCAACACGTATGAGCAATGCCAGTAATGATCAGAATAGAATATATGGATTCAAACGAAGCTCCTATATCGGATCTATACTTCTACAAAGTAAAAGCAAATAGCAGTACAAAAAAAGAAGAAAAGTCACATTGTATATAATTTATAAATTATTGGCCTATTCAATTCAAAACTCAAATAAAACGAATTCAACATTTTGATATAGGATTAATTTCAAGCAAAATCTACTGTTTGTTTAAAAACAATTCTCTGGCATCATTTTTGGCAACTCTGTGGCAAGGGAGTGAAGTTATCCTTTTAAAGATTCGATAAAAACAATTTAACGATTGGGGTATTAGAAAAAGAACGGAGCAATCATAAAACAATTTAAAAGATTCAAAATTACAGGGAAGGGGTCAAGAAACGCCTCACAGTATTAGTTGCCAGATTCTCCAAAATACAGGTTTCTCTGCCCTCCAAAAGTAGACAGTTCCTCTGAAAATGTTTGTGTGCCGAAATGTCGTAAAGTGAAAAAGCTATTACCATTAGATCCTGTAGCAATTTTACAACCGTACCCAGACCCAAAATGGTGAAAATGGTATGTCAGTCTTTGACGTGGTGGCAGGTGCAACAGACTGTGATGTAGGAAAGAGATGAAGACGATAAAACTTAGCTCTATATGAAGAAACAGTATTTTCGCCTTTTCATTTCGTAGAAACGAAAAAGTGGTGTGAGAAGTTCTTACAAACCTTAAGATTGTCTGTATTCATTTTTTTCTGTTATCTTATCATATTTATATATCTGAACAAAGCTATCTTTCCTGTTATCTTTCTCGTTCTCTATAGGTCCCCTCAAATGAATCAAAGAATCAATCTCAGTTTGCTCAGGCCTATTTCAGTATATTTGCATGTATCGCAAATGAATCTTGCCCCATGGTTGATATAGTAACGTTACTAACACAAGAAAAGCCGAGGTAAAAAGCCAGGATCCTCGATGCTTTTCGTCAAGTCATTTCCCCAGAATCTAACTTCTTTTTTCCTCTTTTTTGACTCTGAAAGATCCGAAGCAAAACATTGTAAACATTAGCTACCTTGTCATTAATTGTCGCAGAACATTCCCACTGAATAGAGTAAGATATAAATTTACTCAACCGCAATTTTAGCCTTGGGTCGATCTAAGATGAGCTTAGGAAGTGTCTGTCTTTATTTATCTATTCAGAAACTTTTTTTTTTTGCTTTTTTGGAAAATTAACCATTCCTAAAATGATTCCCAAGGTAGGTGTTCAATTAGGAAATTTTGAAAATTCTGATTTATTTCAATGATCAATGCCTATCAAAATATGAGAGGTGTAACTTATGCATTGGTCAACCTTTTTTTCTAATTCTTTAATTGAGCACCCCAACACAGTATGCTGTCAAAGGCCATTGGTTACATGAGTGACTAACCAGACCTATCCATTTTCATTGGTCTCTTTCTGTGTCTCACTTTCTTTTTCTCCTTCTTTTTAACTCATCTTTAACCTATACAGAGTTGCGAACTCATTTTTGGGGAGGGGTGCTAAACCAAACTGTTAATCAATTTTAGACCGTCTAAAATGACTAGATTAGCCTATATATGCTGGAAAATAGCGCTAAAAATTGCGCCAAATGTTGAATTTTCGCTCTGCCGGAACAAAAAACGCGCAAAATTTAGCACGAAGAGCGCTAAATTGGCAACAACTAAACCTGCTTACATGTGAGACTGTCTTTGTTAGTTTCCATCAGTAATCTTGTAACAAATGATATGCACCTGTTTCTGTCGTGTTAAATGTCACAGGTGGTTGTTAGAGTATTTGTGTTTTCTCGAAGCACAAATGATGTTATCGTCATCGAAATGAATGCTGCTGTAAGTGTAAGTGTGTGTGTATGTGTTTTTGTCAACCATTTGAAGTTCTGAGGTAATATATATATATATATATATATATATATGTGTGTGTGTGTGTGTGTGTGTGTGTGTGTGTGTGTGTGTGTGTGTGTGCGTATATGTATACATATATTAAAGAATAAGTGAATACATATATATAAAGAAAGAGGAAATATATATATATATATATATATATGTGTGTGTGTGTGTGTGCGTGTGTGTGCGTGTGTGTGCGTGTGTGTGTGTGTGTGTGTGTAATTGAATATCGGTCGTGTCAAAATCTGATGTCATGAAAAAAAATTCCATCGAATAATGAATTCTATTTATAACATTTAAAATAGAGAAAAAAGTCTAGCTTCTCCATGATCGCCAAATAATGATGGCCGATCTAAATGAAGGAAGAAAGAAAGTTGGTTTCGACAGGAACTTAAGTAAAACAAATGCAATGTACAACATAATAAGGACAAAAAAAAACAACAATCAAAATCGAAAACTCAGAAGTGAAGAAAGTATGAAACCTAATCAAAAGATTGACCCTCAAACTGAAAACCATGCAAAGTGCATACGAGAGAATCATGCGCAACATAGAGAGATCAATAAAGAGCACAGTATCTTAGGGACATGTCAGAGATATAATAGAATCCAACAGGAACCCAAATGGTAATGTGCTGGATATGTCACAAGAATGCAAGACAACCGCTGACTACCGACTTGGATCCCCAGAGATCACATGTGAAACCGTGGCTGGCAGAATATAATATATTTTGACCAACTAGACAAGTTCAAGTAATTATTTGCTCCACGGCGCCCCTGGGAAAGAGGTTTATCGCAATTCGGGGACGATTTATGTCCAACGACGAACGCTGAAAAGCTGATGATGATGAAGAAAATCGATAGAGGGGAATGAAAATTAGGTAATTATGAATGTACGATATCTCACTTTCACTAATTAAGAAAGGTAAAATATAATGAATTTATAATACATTGGACGGTGATTGCAAACTATTCTGGCTGAAGTAATTTAAAAGTATGCTAAGTGTTGATACAGAAAATGGTTCCACTTGTGTTGTGTGATGAGCTACCGAGGAAAATGATTCACCAGCTGAAAGGTACGACCCTGGATTTGCATGTCATGTTTAGGCGATAAATAGCAAAGACGAAAAAGAATAGAATGCTGTAGTTACAATTCAGCGTCTTCTTTATTTCACCTCTTCTCAACTTATGAATGATGCCACACAGTAAATGCCAGGCAAAAGGCTAGGAAAATGGACAGAAGACGGGATAGTTGGAGAGAATGCAAGAGAAATGGGGTGACCTTTTCTCTCCGGGTAAAATTGATTACAGCTAACTCGCGCACTCTGTTGACCACAGGCTGTGAACGGTGTTTATGGGTAATTTCCCTTGATTTTGATTTATATAAACATACGTCGCGTGCTTAAGAAAGAACTCAGCCTTAATTAAGCCATAAACATAAAGAAATGTTGTTTCTGGAGACAAACACCAATTGTTTCGTCTGAAAAGATTAGTGAGTCAGCGAAAAACGCTAATCATTTTCTAAAGTACCCGTCTTTATTGATATACGTTTGAAACAAAGCAGATTCTACTCGTGCAACAAAACAACTTGAGTTTTCCAGTCTGCAAAAAACGTTCATCATCCATAAAGTCCTGTCATTGTTGAACACCTTGAATATTTGCATTGCACATCCGTATTTTCAAACACTTGTACTTGTTTTGATAGTGTCAGAGGACATTATTCTTTATAACAATGAGCATAGCTTTGTAAAGCACACGTCAAAGTATTTGGAAATAAGAGTGAAAAGATTGTACTACAGTAATCATTCGAACAAGGTCACTTTGCCTGAGTTGAAAATCAATATTCAAAATCGAATCTTTTAGTTGGACTCAAAGACAGACTAATTATGCAACCACCTGATCTATGAAACAGGGTAGAATTTCTTTCTTTTCTAATCAAGGCCCAACCTAAGAGAATAAAACGACATATATTTTTTGTTTCTGACACTGTTTCAAACAAGGTTTACGCTTTTAATTTATTTTTATAAAGAGTTAGAAAATGGTATGTAAGAGTAAATTGACCTCAGTATCAACAAAAGATAGGGGGTCATGACTTCTGGGCGCCAGTGAACGTCAATTTAGGTGCATATCCTTTTTGACATATATCAAATATAACAGTGTTAGCCACATCCTACAGGCTGACCATTGGTTTACTAGTGTAAACAAGCCCCTTGGTTCATATTTGACTCATATGATATGTAAAAATCAATCTGACGTCAGGTCAATTCTGACATTTTTCTCAAGAAAAAAAGTCAATTTCAGCATCTTCAATTCTAACAAAGACGGCTACACCATGCAGGCAGCAACATTTTTGTGCAATGGTTCCTTGATCCCAAGATGAACATTGTGTATTCGGTGATGATTTCTACTAACAGCAAATTTAGGGTCACGAACATTTTGGCATTTTATTTGTTTCAGGGACAAAATGAACCCCACTGGCTGCTAATTTGTGTGTATAAATAGCTTTACTCCATGATAAACCTAGGATAAGTGCAACCAACCTATGGAGACCTTTAAAGATCAATTTGAAGAGAGGTTAATGTTGCCTTTTTCGACCCACCTGAAGGTTTGCTATCCTTAATTTGAGGAGATCTGTTAGAATTGACTACATAACCTTTCAGAATAGACCACTTTTTCTCTAGGCGTCGCCGGGTACCTAATATATATATATATATATATATATATATATATATATATATATATATATATATATATATATATATATATATATACGTGTGTGCGTGTGTACTTGTATAATGTAAATTCATATATACACAGTTACATACACACATATATTCGTATATATTTGTATATATAAAGTCAGAGAGAGGGGGTAAATTAATTATGGATGCCGCCAGTTCGTTTAGAATTTAAATATATTTATGAATAAATTTGCTCTAAACCTATTTCCTATTCGGAAGATGCGTAAGTATGCAAGTCTCTAGGTACGATACCAGTCGAAATAATAGAACAATTCATTCAATTAGTAACTGACACACAACCTTGAAATTCACAGATATCGTACCTCTTCGAACATACTTCCTGTACACAAAAAGTTTTATTTGAAATGGTTTAGGAAATTCAAAGAAATCCTTCCATTTTAAAAACAGTGGGCAAAGTTAGAAAACGGGTTAACAATTTTATTTTTATGAGGAGCCTTCAAAAAGAGTTAAAACAATGACTATGTAGTATATAGACATTTATTAGCGAAGAACCTCGGCTCAATGACGCTCTTGGGACATGGAAAGTTTCTTGCACAGATATGGTGTTATCTTCACTCATTCATTGCCAGTCTTCTCCATAAATCGATTACAAAATGTGCATTACGTTCCATAACCTTGTCTCCTATTGCCCTCCTTAAGTTCTCGATGGAATTTAAGTCAGGGTTTCGTGCCGACCATCTCATTACTTCAATATATTCTTTTTTTTAAAAACAAACAAACGTTCATTCATTTAGCAGTATGACAGAAGACGTTGTCCCACACACAATGGTTTGCTGATCGAGAGATGCTCGTAGAGAAGGAATTGTATGTTGTTTCACAAAGTTTTGATCAAAAATAATATTTCTTCATCATCAGTCTTTTAGCATCCGCCGTTGGACATATTCCTTGTCCAGGATTCGTCACATCTCTCTATCATGGGTGTTGCAGGGTCAATACTTCCTGAATCTGTCCAGTCCTTCTCGTTATCACATGTTCTGCCAGCCTCAGTTTCGCATTTGATCTCTGGCGATCCATATTGTTAGTCTCGATTTCCATCGGTTGTCTGTCATTCTTGCAATAGGACCAGCCCATAGCCATTTAAATTTCTCTATTGTTTCTTTGGTGTCTCGAGCTCCTGCTTTAGCTTTAATATACTGTGCTGTCTGATGGTCTTTCCATGCGATGTTAAGCATGATTCTTTTATGAGCACGTTTAATTCTCACATTGGTCAAAACATTGAGAGGAAACACCCTCATACCAAGACACCTCCTCCTTCATAGTTAGCAGACCTTTTGACATAATCTGGTGTACGACGTCAACCGAACTGTCAGCCATCATTCAACGAAATTGAATTTACTTTCATAACTGAAATGAACTTTTGACCAATTATCACTCTCTCAAACGACGTGTTCTTCTGCATATTTAAGTTTGGCTTTTTTCTTATTCTTTTTCTTTTTTCATCTATGATAGGTTGACTTGCAACTGAACAATCTTTCAATCCAAATTCGTTTAATCGTTTGCCCAGTGCACGGCAAATCAACTTGATCAGATCAGCTTTGATTTGCCTTGATATGCTGTAGTGAGCACAGATCATTCATGATATTTCTTTTACTTACTCTGACTCTGCCAAAGCTTAATGGTGCGACATTCCTGCACAGAGAGAGTGAGAAAGAGAGAGAGATAACATCAGTCTTCATCTTGACAATTTCACATATTCTGACATGTCCAGTGGGTGATAAGACACTGAAAAATTTGCTACCCATCATCTAGTGAGGTTTATACCCGTGAGAAATTTCTAGAACATGACAAAAAGCAGAACTGTTCACTCACTTCGTCCACAGAATCATTTTTCTAACAGAGTATTTCTAGAAAATATTTTTCCATTACCACTTTTGATCGATGATTTTTCATAAACTCAGTAAATATACAAAGCTACAAATTGGATAGATTTCAAGATCCTGTGACAATTAATAAAAATGAATCGTTCTCTTATTTTGACCGGCGGTGAATGTATATTTTTGTGTGCATATGAGCAAAAGTAATCGTTAGATTTAATTTGTAAATCACACATTTTCATGTTCACACACACACACACACACACACACACACACACACACACACATCTATATATATATATATATATATATATATACACCTACACACACACACACACACACACACATATATATATATATATATATATATATATATATATATATATATATATATATATATGTATATATGAGTACGTCCATGATCCTGTTGCCTGTTGACGGAAACAAAACTATCAAATAAAGCCGTTTATTTCAACATAATATCCACCCTTTTCCAGGCAATAAATTGCATGGAGGAAAAAATCATATATATCAAGCATTACGCTAAGAACTAAGCGTCAGGTTACAGATGTATTGTGTCACCCAACAACATATATATATATATATATATATATATATATATATATATATATATATATATATATATATATATATATATATATATATATATATATATATATATATATATATATATATATACGCGTTTGTTGGAGTGTTCTAGGCATGATATTGTACACTATATCTCCAGGTATTCACGGAGTAAGAGGGTAATAAGGATCCGTATTCCTTATCCTCCTGCCTAAATGGCTTGTATTTAATACAATTTTTCTTCCACAGCTTCTCTTCTTGTACAACACAAAGGAAATCCCCGAGGTTTCATTATAGGCTATGGGCCTCTTTAAGGCATTGATAAAAAATTCAATTAATTCCACTGAATAATATATAAAACAAAATCTGAGGCACTGTCTGCCATCAACAGATTCGGCGTGCATTTCCTATAGAAAGTCTTATCAGCAATTATTCTCAAAGAATTTCTTTTGTTTTGCAAATAATGTTTGATGCGAAGCTTGAGGAATGCAGTATGAAGAAAAAAAAGACAGAAAGGCACACACAGGTGAATTCATTTATTGCTCACAAGTTTATTAGCGGAGGTTAAAAAATAGATAAAACTAAAACAAAACAAAAAAACAAACAAAATAAAAACGAATAGAAGGGAACTCCCAGCTAATACATCTCCTTGTCCCAGCTACTCGTAATTTTCACCGTTGTTTTTATCATGTTAATTACCTTAACGAAACAATTTCTATTAATTTGAGTCATTTTTTTAAAAGTTCCTTATGGAATTTGGGTTATTTGGGAATATTTTTGAGTGAGCATATTTTGAACTTCGGTAAAGAATAAAGATTTGGAATTGGAATATATTATCTACACGTACATGCAAATTGTGTTTCGGGGAAAATTTCCTGAAATAGCAAAAAGTAAATAAATGAATAAATATGGCAGGGGAACTTTTGTGATAAAATAAAATAAACATTGAAATTCCAAATTCTTTCGAAAATTTTTTTTGAAGACAAAAGAATTCAGTAAGGTACCTCTCAAAGTGTCTTGTCAACACATTCCTCGACAAAATGATGTGTCTTTCATGGAAATCGGTTCATAAATAAGGGAGGAAAGCTCACCTAAATTCTAAAATGTTGTTTTGAAGGAAAATCGATCAAAGTTTCTATAACAAAAAAAAAAAACTCATATAGAATATAACATTTATTTATTCTGCATAATAGAAAAATTTATGTTATTCATATCTTGCATATAATATTTACATTATATATGTATACAATATACAATGTTCACATGGTATAAAAAAATCACAGTCTGCCAGTGTCTAACTGTATGCTATATTCATATACATACATACATACATACATACATATATATATATATATATATATATATATATATATATATATATATATATATATATATATATATATATGTGTATATATATATATATATATAAAGCAATAGGTATGCATGATCCGACACAGTAATAGTAAATTGCGTCATATTATATAGAAAAAACTTATTTGAAATATTTTCCTGTCGTTACTCGGTTAATGTATCACTTGGCCTAGACAACGTGAATAGGATGAACAATCAAAGAAAAATTCCTGCGGCAGCCATATTTCTTTGATTGTTTATTTTATCTAACTTATGTTGTCTAAGCCAGGTGATACATTAACTGTGTAAATTCAGGAAATCATTTAAAATGAGACTTTCTGTATAACAAAATGCAATTTATAATCATATATATATACATATATATATATAAACGGAACCATGTGTGAGATATCTTTTTCAAATACGTTGTCATTGTATATCATAATTTTCAATGTAAAATATCAAAAATATCAAAATTTGATCAAACTAAGTGTGCGTTTCCCTCTTGAATAAATCAAGTCTTGCTGCAACCAATTGAGTTTCATAACGTTTTCTGTGATGTTTCAAATTCCTGTTTTCCCCCAAATATATTGTACTACCTTATGTTTCCTTCATGTGATGCAGAGAATGATTCTCTTGTGTGCACATTGCATGATTCACAGTTTGCAGGTCAGTCTTCCAGTAAAGTTCTGTACAGGTTTATAAATGCAACTGACTTATATTGTAAACGGTAGAAGTCACGACTATCAGTCATCAGTTGAATGCGTTTGCTATGTTTCCCTTCTGAAAACCAGATAATTTGGAATTCATTGAGAACCTGAGCAAATATTGCGTTGTTTGATACAAAGTTAAGGAGGAAAGAAATAGTTGATCCATCCTGTAATGAAGTAACTTTTGCAGTCCATTTCACAACCCATCACATAGTATCATTTACGAAGTTGTTTCACGGCAATGAGTTTTGAAGAAACAAAACATTTTTGGTGCACTTTCCCGGAGGCGAAGATATTCACTTCCGGTTTTCCAGATTCAAAATGTATCATCAGATGGCCCAACCGAGACCCATTTTCAAATCTTCTGATGCCTCAAATATATCAACTACATTGGGTTGAAAAATAAATTCGCACTTACCTTGCAAAGAAATGTTCAAGTTATTTAGCTTTATAATCATATCACATAGAAACGCGACATTTCTGTGGAAATCTTCGCGAGATAATTCACAATACTGATTCCTTTCTCAGAAAAAACTTAATTATTTGTTCTCGTAAAGATAACATTTCACTAATACCTGTCCTGGCGATAACCAGCACATTTTTGGATGATAGGGAAAAATCAATAACAATCATCGTATCATTCATCATGGGCATTCGTCGAAATCGTCGAAGTCTCGTTGCATTTGCTTGAATATAATACAAAGTACCAGTAGTTCTCTTTACGTTTTCGAAATTGATGATGTGGTACATAGATTTTGCCGATGTAAAATGCATTGGAAAGAGATCAGGGAATTTGAATCAGAAATTTCCTTTTCTATTGCAACAGATTCTTGGTGCTTTCCTGTCATAGATGATGCTCAATCCGTACGCACACTCAATAATTAACAAAAATTTAGTCAAACCCCTTGAGCCAAAACAAAGCAAGTCTTTATTAAGATGAAAATTCGCTGTTATGACAAGAACTACGAAAGATAAATAATTTTCTTTCGGATTATATTTCATAAACTGATTTTTTACTTTTAGATTTAAGTCATGGTGCCAATCAACACGTTTTTTTAGAAAGATATTTTTTTATACTTGGTAACCTTATCAAAATCGGAACAACCTTTCAAAGATTTCTTAATCATTGAATGACTCTCCCACTTTATTTATAACTTGATGTATTTAGATAGTGGTCTTAACTTTTGCTTCCTTCCTTTTGTTTTCTACAAAGCAATCTTCCGAGACAAACCTTTCATATACATTTTCTTTATTAGTTGCATAATGCTGATGGGCATTGTAGATGATACTTGGGACTGTTGCAAAACTTTTTTGCCTCTCTTTCAGTGACTCTGAGAACATTTGGATTAGACCGACCACAACCTTTATATATTAAAGTTACACTTGGCCCATAATTACCAATACAATAGGAAGATTATTACATACGACATTATCATTCACGATGTTTATCTAAATGAAAGAAGTCAAATGTTGCAACTAACTCAAATTCTGGGGACAGTTGCAGCATCACTCAGGGACGGTTGCAACATGCGAAAAAATACATTACATTGCACCCATTAACTTCTGCTTTTTGTCTCGATAAGCATGGTATTCTAAAAATATGTATTGCTTTATGGCAATATAAAAATATCATTCATTTACACAATAACATTATAGTAATATATATATATTTATTTATCAAATAACAGTTATCAAGTTTTATTTGATTATGCACTGTACATAGGCCCACCTTGAATCAATTTGCAGGTGTAACAGACACTATTCAATATCTCCATATTTTAGTATTGGATCGGCAGAATCGAACAATTTTTCACTGCAACAAACTTTTCATCGAAAGTGTATGCATAGCACAAAACTGTAAGTGCTTCAAAAACTGGCTTTTGTTTTACTCCAGAGAATGTGATCTGGAAAGGCTGGTTTAAAGTTTTTTGAAAACCGATTTTCAACAACAAGTTGCAACTGATCCCAACCCTAACAGCCATGACATAACACGATATATTAACTAGACACACTGACTTTGACACCTGGTAACCGTGCCACTAGGAAGTCAACAAAACAATGATTCAAACTACGTGACGTTTCGTTGATTCATGCAAACGGTGAGGAGGGATTGACAAAATACAGTTCTTGAAAAAAAGATTATTTTATATCTCCAAAACATGTTGTTTCAATAAATACCGCGGCTGATGTTGAATGAGGCTTCTGACCTTTTGCAGGTGGAGGGTCTAACTGTGCAAGTGCAGTAGGAGTGTCATCACTCTAGTGTTTCTAATTCAAGGATTTCTTGCAGCCGTCCCAATTTCCCCAGACTTCTTCCCTGTTGAAATTACACTATCACAAAACATACAGATCCTATCAACTACAGTCACAATTCGCACTCATCACTTAAAGCTCAATTTTCTTTCTCTAGAATTCTCTTTCTCTTCTTAGACTAGTTGGGAGGATTTTTAAAAAATTGTCGAATTGTGGACACCAATTGATAGACACTCAAACGCGTGCGACACGCCTCGTAATGGATTAGCTACCAACAGATAATGACTGATAATAATGATTTTACTTAGTACAATACATTATTCTAATGTAAATTCATACGTAGAACACTATATTTCAAGATTGCCGATACTGAAAATTATCAAATTTTTTTTTTAATTCGGATTTTTATACAAACCCATAGTAGTACGCACGTTGCATGATTATAGAAAGTTGCATGTATCAATAAATTAGTAAAAATGATTATCAGCCTGTCATTTCTACGACACAGGGGAGCCCCACGGTGACATCCAAATTGATTTGATCCGATCTGGCCCATCATTTGCACTTATTGACTTTAGAACAGATAAATATATTTTTTTCATCTTCACCAACGAAGCTGAAAGAGTTGTATGCTAATTGTATGTGTCTTTATGATTGTCCACAAAATATCTCGAAAGTTCTCATTTATTTTCAAAGGAAATTTGTGGAAGGACACAAGTTTCCCGTCCCTCCCCTAAACGGGAACTCCTAATAGTCTTTGTAAAATTCGTTATAATTTTTTTCGTTGTGTAGATATATAGCGATGAAAGGGAGGAAAATATTACAAGATCTGAAACATGATTAAGCCATTTCTTCTGTAGCTCACTGTCCAACCTTCCAAAGAATTCAATCAACAACCAGCGCATTTTTCGAATGGGTATTCGTCGAAATTGTCGACGTTGAGTTGAAAAAAATGGGATGTCAAGCAGTGAAAACCTCATGTTCCTATATTCATTAAGGTCCAAGTTATCACGCTTCAAAAAGCGTATCGAACGGGCAGGGATGGGGCAAGCTGGATCGGATTTCCCCTTTGAAACTAATACGATTTTTCAAAAGAACCCCCCCCCCAAAAAAAACGTGTTATCGGATAGTGAGAGCTGCATGCTTCTATCTTTGATTTCTCCGAGATATAGGACTGTTATATGACTAATACATTTGATAAAGGTTACCTTACCGTAGGCAATTATTATTATTATTATTATTATTATTATTATTATTATTTTGGAATCTCACACCAGTTGCCTGGTGGTAACCGCTGGAGTTTGAGTGACAGCAAGTCTCCTCAAGTCTCCAGCCCTCCTCTCCTACTACTCATAGGTCGCAGTAATTCTACGATTTACAGTTTCACACCGGTTGCCCAGTGGTTATCGCTGAAGGCTGAGTGACAATAAGTCTCCTCAGGTCTTCAGCTAACGTCTCCTCCCTCTTTCGCATATCATGACAGAGCTACTATTCGTTGCAGTCCTTATATCTCTAGCACCTTCCTCAGTATCCGTGCAGTTCCAAGTAGCGCTGTGGTCTGTACGGTCTCTATCCTTCCCCTAATCCCGATCTCCTCCAGTCTCTCCCTCAGCGTTTTGGGGACAGTTCCTAGTGCGCCCACTATGACCGGTACTACCCTGGTTTTCATGTTCCACATTTTCCTTAACTCCCTTGCTAGGTCCTGGTATTTTTCCTATTATTATTATTATTATTATTATTATTTATTTATTTATTTTTTTTTTTTTTTCAATCCCACACCAGTTGCCTTATGGTTACCGCTGGAAGTTGAGAGACTGCAAGTCTCTCCTAGTCTCCAGCCCTCCTCGCCACATTTTCACAGTCAACAACAATACTGTGGTTTACAGTTTCACACCAGTTGCCTGGTGGTCATTGCTGAAGGCTGGATGACTGTAAGTCTCCTCAAGTCTTCAGCCCACATCTCTTCTTCCCCTCGCCAATCAGACCAGTGCTGTGATTCGCATCTCCGCTTCCATTTTCGTTCCTCTGTTAAGGCCACTGCTAGCATTTAGCGTTGCAGATTTTATATTTCTAGCACTTTCCTCTGTATCAGTGTGGTTCCTCGCAGTGCTGTTGTCTGTACAGTGTCAGTCCTTCCTTTTATCCCGATATCCTCCAGTCTCGCCCTCAGTGTCTTTGGGACAGTTCCTAGTGCGTCTATTGTTACTGGTACTACCCCGACTTTCATGTTCCACATCTACTTCAGTTCTCTTGCTAGGTTTTGGTATTTTTCCAGTTTTTCACTCTTCTTCCTCTTCACTCTATGGTCCACAGACACAGCCACGCCTACTATTTGGTAGGTTTTCCTCTTTTTGTCTACGATTACCAAGTCCGGTCTTTTTGCCTGGATGAGGTGGTCAGTTTGTTTGTCAAAGTCCCACAGTAATTTTTGTTTTCCAATTTCCAGGGTTGTCTCTGGTTTCTGCTGGTACCACTTATCCGTATGGTTAAACTCCATTCGTTTACTCAGTTCCCAGTGTATCACCATTGCAACTCAATCGAGCCTGTGTATTATTATTATTATTATTATTATTATTATTATTATTATTATTATTATTATTATTATTATTATTATTATTATTATTATTATTATTATTATCAACATATTCATGTCAGCATCATTTAGACATTGGTGTAGATTGCAGCTTGTGACCTTGATATTCTGTTCGATTTAAATGGTCTACTTAAATAGACTAGACTACAGATTTTAACAGATTGCTAATTTTTCTTGCCTTTATAAACATCACTGGCACTTGTCTTAGTATTCCAGTGATTACACACAATCTTCACAACCCTTTGGGCATCGTCTCAATATTTGTCTTCTTTTTTCTTTTTCTCGCTGTCAATTATTTTCACCCTGTGGCCC
>OY735203.1:7180263-7182763 GCA_963457665.1 Thysanoteuthis rhombus
CACGCTTTAGCAATTAATCGGATTGACCTCTTTCCATTCAAATGCTCTTAATGTTGACAATAGATGTCGGTTGTAATTGTAATGTTACCATTTAGGAATGATACTTATGTGGCTGCTATTGCGTTGTGTCTCATAATTTTTCTATGAGAAGTAAATACAATATTATAGTCATATTCAGCACAATATGCTGAAGTATCATACAATTATCCATGAAAACCAATACAAAAAAGTCGCCAAACTTTGGAGCTCATTTTCTCAAAACCAACTTTTGGTTAGTTCATCAGTTAAATTATTTGCTTGAATTCCAAGGAGTATATACTTATCTATCGGAAAATGCCCAAACCATAATTTTGCTTGAGTCACTTACAGTCCATTATCAAAGATGACATATTTTCAGTAATTTTCTGGACTACAGATACAGAATATGGCCCATTATTGGATGTACTGTAGTCGGGTTCAACCCAACGAAGCCATTGTCTGAGTCAGGCTATTATTCATCTGTCACTAAACAGTACAAAAATAGCATTCGTAAAAGCGCGAATACGTGCAAATATCCATTATCAAATAAATGTTGGCAATAGAATATTAATTATACACACACACACACACACACACACACATATATATATATATATATATATATATATATATATATATATATATATATATATGTGTGTGTGTGTGTGTGTGTGTGTGTGCACGCGCGCGTGTGTGCATGTGCATGTGTGTGTGTGAGTTTGTTATATCAGGAGATTGAAAATAAAATACTGCTCAGCTCAATCTCTCCCTATTCCTCTGCCTGTCTGTCTGTCCGTCTGTCTGTCTGTCTGTCTCTCTCTCTGTCTCTCTCTCTCTCTCTCTCTCTCTCTCTATATATATATATATATATATATATATATCAAATAAATCTCTCTCTCTCTCTCTATATATATATATATATATATATATAGAGAGAGAGAGAGAGAGAGAGAGAGAGAGAAAGAGGGGTGAAGGCGTATATTAATAAAAATAATTCAATTGCAACGGTGTTGAACATTATGTTATACAAATATAATTGAATACACACCGATATATATCGTAAGTATTAATAGACACCATCATCTCACTCAGATTTTACTTAGTATAATGCTAAACTCCAAGATAATCAGTTTACGGTAGAACTGCAACTGTGAAAACATTCAATCATATAATTATGCCTCTAACACTGGGAGGAAGAAAGATACATATGATTGGTTAATTCATGAAAGGGAACAATCAAGTCACAGACTGCATCGAAATCGGGAATTTCATTTTTTTTTCTTGTGAACACGTAATCTTAAAATCAACTTATAAAGGAGAGAAAACATTGCGTCTTCTTTGGTTCTTCCGGAGCCAACAGAAATATTTTGTTGTTTGATGAGACAGAAAATTGTAAACATTCCTCGGTGCGAAACGGCCGATTTGGCAACATGTGTCCAAATCAGACCAAGACGTCATTAGACTTTCGTCATCACCAGATTTCTTGTGGTAGATCTTTTGGAAATAAACAGTTTTTCACAACTCGCCAAAATTTAGCAGCGAAATTATTGGAAGAAGGATATGGTGGACAGACAATCTTCCGTAATTATGACAATTGAAGCGTCTATAGTAAAGTATCCAGCCCTCCGTTCTCTATCTGGTTATCAGTGAATTTTGCAGTTTGGCCAATGTTTACTCTATGATTTTCCTTACTTTTATGTTTATTGAAATTTACA
This sequence comes from Thysanoteuthis rhombus, assembly GCA_963457665.1. Lineage (NCBI taxonomy): Eukaryota > Metazoa > Mollusca > Cephalopoda > Oegopsida > Thysanoteuthidae > Thysanoteuthis > Thysanoteuthis major. The sequence continues at coordinate 7,181,997 of OY735203.1, forward strand.
CTTTACATATTGGAGTGATATGTGTTCGGTAATATTCCTGCAATATCATGCAAAAACGATATTTCATTCATATTCTTCACAATACATACAATGCAAAAAAGTAGTCGTTTTTTCTTCTTCAAGTTTGCCAAACTATAGTTCATTTTCTAAAGAAAAACAAACAATTTTTGGTATGTCCGCCTGTCTTATGGTTAATATCACATAAATACAATAACGAGTCCGAATTTTGGCTGGGTTACTCTGTGTTTACTTTGCACTAATGGCCTAGCGAAAAGCTCATCTATAACAATAGGTCTTGTCAGAGACCACACCGTACTGTCAGTACCATGTCGTAAGTTAGTTGAAGAAAAGATGGGTAGCGTTAAGTAACCCCACTGACCCGAGAACGAGTCAGCACGGTATAGCGACCGTTATTGGAGAAACATAAGCAAAAATGGCAAATGCACAAAAAATTGATTTGCATAACAAAATATACTTGAAATGTTTGAATGGTTGAATAAATACTTGTTTGGAGGAACCTATTTCGTTTTGTCATGTGTCTTAATGGATGATAATCAACTAGAACGGCCATATGCATACGCGGAAACACAAAGGTATCTGTATATTTGCGCATCTCAGAAAATCAAATAATCACATGTTTCCGTCAGTTTTTAAATTTCCCAGATATTTGCAATCATACAGTGATTACTTTATGCAAAGCCAGAAAAGTACCAAAAAATAGGTCTTGTTAGTCACTGAATAGAAACCATTATTTGATCATCGTGTTT